>CM023483.1:126378638-126410155 GCA_013339685.2 Hyalomma asiaticum | reverse complement strand
CACGGGATAAATGCAAGATCACCTTGCACTTAGTTTACGTACACCTCAAAAGGCCACACACAGCTGCACTAATAACGGTGTTAGTTGGGCTTGTTGATACATAATAATTTTGAGGTACAACTAATTAGTGAAAAAGAAGCATGAGGAACGCAATAGAACACACGGGTGGTTTCTATGCTAAATAGTTCTGTCTAAGATGGTCAATATTATTCCGACATTCCTAACTATTTTGTGTGTCAATCATATGGGGTTCTGGTCACGTAAAATTCCAGACAATATAGGCAATTTATCGATATTACAGCCAAAAGTCACGGCAGTCAAGGGAGATCAAGTTTGTCGGCAGTCAAGTTTGTGGCAAATGTTTTGTTTTAGCTGCAATAAACAGTAACAGTTTACAACACGACAAAACAGATAGAACTGCGCAGTAGCATCGACAAGCTTGTAGATTCCATTAGCCTCTCGATGAATATTCAACACAGTTTGTTAAGTTGTGAGGAGCTAAAAAACAACAAATACTATATTTGGCGAGTTAGTAGTTGAAGAATAGGAAGCGTGAAGGATATTTATCTTGTTGCCAAATTCTGTTCAAGGGACGCTTTCGTTTGCTTTTTATATAGCACAGAAATGTACATAATTCATGCTTCAGGATACCTTCTCCAGGTGGCTTTGATTCAGTTATCGTGTAACTTTTCCTGTGCTTGCATCAAAGTGCACAGCCTATGAAGTGAAAATCTTTACAGTATTCTCGTGAACAAAGCCTAAGAAATCGCCATCTAGTTCCTGTAATACATTGGAGAACATATAATGTCCTGTTAACCCGCTATGCAATGCTGGGTATATGACCTCCCCAGGTTAGCATTCGATATAGGGTTTACAGCAAGGAAGCGATGGCTCCGTAAAACGCACACAGCAGTCAGGTTGATCGGTAGGTTGAGTGTGTCGTGACGCCTCCTTGTAAAAGGTAACAGCGCAGATTTCTCTGCCGAAACATCCATACCGCACTCTGTCCGATTGCGCACAATTTTATCGATGTCTTCTTGAAGCAGCTCTTGTACTTCACTGCAATCGCAACCTGATGACAAGAGGCATATATCATCTGCATACATTGAAATGTGCACTGATGGTCGTAAAAGAGTGGATAGCTTGTGAATTACTACATTAAACAGTAGAGGGCTTAATACACTCCCTCGCGGCACTCCCGTTTTTAGTTCTCGAGGTGTGCTGTTGCCGCTACTTGTCCTCATGGATACAGTCCGACGAGTCAGAAAATCTGATATCTACCGAAGCAGCCGGCCTTTCACCTCTAGACTATATAGCCCATACAGAACACGTACGTGGCTAGCTGTGTCAAAGGCCCGTCTGATGTCTAGAAAAGCTGCAATCGTCATCCTTTCAAGTGTTTTCTCATGTTCCACATGCGCGACAAGATCTAAAACTGAGTCTAAAGCACTGCGACGTGGGCGGAAACCAGATAATTGTTCAGGGAATCCGTGACTCACTTCTATCCAACACTGCACTCGCTGCTGTACCATTTTTTCCATCGCTTTGCTAATGCAGTTGATTAGACTTATTGGGCGAAATGATGAGATTAAAAGGACAGAAAGTTGAGCGAGTTGGTAACATTCCATAATCAAAAGAAGAGGCGTGCAGGACCCGACACAAGAAGAGAAGTGAACACCACGAACGCCGAACACCACGAACACCACGAACGCCGGCGTTCGTGGTGTTCACTTCTCTTCTTGTGTCCGTGTCCTGCACGCCTCTTCTTTTGATGATGAGATTAAGTTTCCTGGCTTACCGGGTTTTTGAATCGGAACGGCCTATGCGGTCTTCCATGAAGGCGGCAGTAAAGCATTATCCGAACTCTTATTATATATGTTTAGCAGCGCTATGCTTCCTGTGGGGCCGAGATTACATAGCATGCTGTATGCGACGCAATCTGGGCCTGGCGAAGTCTTTTGCCGAACGTTGCATAAAGCAGCCTGCAGTTCAGCTAGGGTAAGCTCTACATCCATGGAAGAGTGCCCGTCCGTTAGTGCATCTTTTAATAGCAGCTTCAAAGCAGCTTATGAAATGAACAGGTTTGTGGACACTGCTTCAGCTGGTAGCGTTAGGAAAGAGCAAAATTCACTAGTCATAACTACTTCTGTCGTAGTCGTTGCTAATACTATGGCCCGGAAAGGTTGAGTGTGAGTGACTGGTGATTTGAGCGAGCGAAATAATTGCCACTCCTTCGAGACAGGCGAATAAGGGCTTAGAGATTAAAAAAACTCTCTATTTTTTTCTGTGGGTTTGTCAAGCTCTGGGCGCATAGCCGGGAAAATATTTCGTGCTTCCTTGTAATCATTCATTCCGCCAGAACGACGATATCGGCGTTCAGCTCTTTGACGAATCGCTCGAAGTTGTTGATATTGGCTGTCTATACTTAACTGTCCTGCTGGGATCGGAAGCGCCTTGCTGTTATTTTCAATATTTGAGAGGAGTTTGCTGATGAACTTCTCCGCATCATCACAACCTTGCAGAATGCTTGAATTTAGTTGCCTTAATAATTGCCAATTTGTGATCCGTGCGCTTCTACAATTATTGGGTTTACTCACCGTCATGAGTGGGCGCCTTATTAAAATGGGCCGGTGGTCTCTTCCATGTGACTCAATGTCCTCTGTCCACTGCAATCCCGCAGCGATATCAGATGAGCAGAATGTCACGTATAGACGTGCGCTCTAGGAGGATCCGCGAAAAAACGTCGGTGACCGATCATTTACGGTGCATAAATTATGCCGATCTATAGTGCTGTCCAGAAGTCTTCCTCGAGGATCGTAATAAGTTCCGCCCCAAAAGGTGTGGTGGGCGTTAACATCGCCACACACTATTATACGTCCCGTCAAGGTCGCTAAGAGTTGTTCCAAAGCAGTAGTAATAACTGCCTTTCTTGGTTCAATGTATGGACTTAATACGTGAATGTCGGCTGTTGCGAACTGAATCTTCCATGCCACATATTCTGGAACCTCTGTGGTTGACACTTCCATGAGACTACTTGGTAAGTCCCTGAGTACACGAAGAATCGCTCGGCTAGATTTGTTGTTCGGCCGACAAGAGCGGTACACAACATAATGGGAAATTCGAAAATTGGTATCTGCACGTCCTTCCGAAAGGGCTAAAATGAGAAACTTTTGTTCGCGAACTAGACTACGGAAGTCTCCTTTTTTTCTCCCGCAGGCTTTAGCGTTCCGTTGAAATATCGCGACATTGTTAAATAGACCACTCATATTTACCAGCATGATTGACTGGCATTGGTCGGTCCGATCGAAAGGTCAATAACGATCGTGTAGAAGCATGTTTACACTTCACCATTCTCATTCTGTCGTCTTGACGATCGTCGACGAACCGAGATGACACCCATGTCTTTCAAGTAGTCCAATAACTCTGCATCACTGTGTTCCAGAGGGATGTTCTTTATGCCACCAACATTTCTCGAATAGGAAGCAGGGACTTTTGGCTCCACGGACATTCCCATAGAAGTAGTCGTCACCAGTAACCTGTTCGCTCCTTCTAGTGCGGCAGCAAGAGCGAGAATGCTTCCATCTCTTGTAATGCGGACGTCTAACAGTTTTTTTCCTTTGTCACGGCTAATACCTCTGTTGCCAATGCATTCGGGTTTACACGCCAAAACGACATTTCTGTGGGAGAACGAAACGGGTATGCCTTGGCTTTGTTGCTTCTTGTAGTTGACGGTGATGAAGGGGTGAGCATCTCGTAGGTCCTCGTCTAAGCACGATTCGGTCGCCTCTGATATATTGTCATCTGCCTCCGTACTTTGCCCCTTTGCAAGATCCGTGGCGATCTCTTCGTTGGACACCAGTTGAGCACTTAGGATGGCCGCTTCAGTGGTGGCATGGTTACCCGTGGTGGTCGCTTGAGTCGTTGCACGAACCATCGCAGGCTGGTCGTTACGTCCTATGCATGCGGGAGCATCGTTCGGAGTAGCTGTTGCTATTGTAGCCATCCCGGTTCCACTCCCAGCAGGGCAGCTCTCCGCAGAATGGCCGCCGCTGCGAGCGACGACTACATCCTTGCGGCCGCGTCGAAGGTACGGCTTAGCTGCTGAACTGGCCTGCCGCCTGTCGCAGGGCAGTGTTGGCGGCCTTATCGTGCCGGCTGATATGGCTAAAAAGCGAAAAATAACTCACAAGAAGGACGAGACGAGCAGAAGTGTTCGAAACAGAAGCTTTTCTGAGTGTTTCTTCATCGTTCTTACATTTACACTTTACTGCATCACATCCATTAATGTCGTGACGTATGGGGTCGTGATGGACCCCGGTGTAAAACACTTTCGCGTTAAAATACACAACGTGTTTCGCAATTCAGTGCCTATGCAGCACACGCTCGCTGATCCACGCTAAATTTGCAGCTGTTTTGCCTTACAGCTGAATACGTATGCGCTTCACCATGTCACCATTTTTAAGTTATTCTATTGCTGGTTTTGTCGTGTGATAATCAAGTATAAAGAGTTCTCGATCAGATCTCGTGTTTTCATAATTCTTATGCAGAATGAATGAAACATCCGTGTCGTGACAGTGTTGAAACAGTTCTCCGCAATTATGTGGGCGTTTTACTTTAGAAAACGTGAGTTTCATTCTTCTTCGTCTATTAAGCATGCGAGATAGAGCGCGTACGTTCTACTACCTACCTTCATTTTCATGTTCGAAACAGCTGCTCTGGCTTTATCTGCGTACTGTTCTTCTGTGATGATGTGGGTGCAGTCGCTGTCTTCTGCCTGGTAGCGGAGTTCCCCTGCACAGAGAGTATCCACCAGACGAAACTCGTTATCAACACTATGCGGTCCACGCTATAGGAGAACGTCTGTCCTACATCGTCAGTGCATAATAGACTAAGTACCACCACCACGCACTACATGTGGGATATAGATAAACTTTGTTGGCAGTCCAGAATGTCCTCCTACAAAACTAGCTTTTCAGTGGAGCGCAATTTCTACCGCACTGACGGAAGCGAGATGGCGCTTTTTCACGAGTCAGTAACTCCAAGGTGCAATGTAAATTCTCATACTAGTATCTCCTAATTAATGATCAGGTGATTACGGCAATAACTGACATAAAGTATCGCCTATATAGTAGAAGTCTTTTGGGATGCTTGAATGATGAGCGCTGTAGAACACTTCAGCAGTATATCACTTCTAAGTGAATTGAATAATGAATTGCCATTGTGTAAAAGCGCAGGGCGTGTTTGTCCTTCTAGTCTCTCGGTGCATAGCAGTTATAGTTACGGTAGTTTTTACCTTTTTAAAAGAGAACATTCAAAGACGACCTTGGGCCTTGCACAGCGACATTTGGAGCATAGCGAAGGAGTTGTCGCCGAAGGGAAAAGAAGACACGCTCTTCTCAATGACCCCCTACCCAATCTGCTACATGGCAGCGATTGTGCGAATGACTGTATCAGACAGATAAAGAAAGAAGGTAATAAAGAAAGAAGAAAACAAAGTAGGAAGAAAGGAAGGAAAGAAATGGACAGGGAAAGAAAAAATTGCCTCCACATCTACTTGCTTCTCTGCAAATGACGTCGAAAGACATTAGTCTTCTGCCGCCACTGATGCTTAACACCCTTCTTCTCCCACCTTCTGCACCTCACGCTGTCCCCCTCCACTCCCACTCCTCCCCTAAACGATGCAATTGAAGTATTGCTGAATTGAATTCGAATATAGCCGGCGTGCAACGCCATTAAGGAGAACGAAAATCATATTCCCTTTCAACGGCCGACAAAATCAATGTGTAAATGGCAGCAACATTTGTTCGCTTTAGGCCGGTTTTCCAGGCCGCGCGCTGCTGGCAAGCAATGTCCGCATTGTCCACATTGTTTCGGCAGCTTCACAGTGTGCCTGTCCAATTCTGGATGCCAGAAAATGAAGTACTCAAGGTTCATCGCAGCTATGCCAGAGTGCTTGTCGTACAATCCTTTCAAGAAAAATACCAGGGCTGTTACAGGCAATACCCACCGTGACACCGCAGAGCGCACTCTTACTCACGGCGCATTCGTACATCCATGCAAGATAGGATTGGTATTGCTCTTCTTCAAATAGCAAGCGCATGGGCCAGGCTAGTAAAGACCACATCTTCACTTTTTGAAGCAAGTGGTCTGCGGTGATATGGTCGGAAAATTTCTGCAGAGACAAAGCGAAATCTCTCTATTTCCTGCGCATCCAAGGCATAATCGGCCAGTTCATTTTTCCCTTCCTTTATCCTACACAAGCCGAGACGAACCGGTTAGCGTATTGGGCCTTGCATTTCGCTCCTGTGTTCCCTACTCGAGGCCCTATTGATAAGCCTCTAAGAGCAGCGCCCACGTTAAATCCTTGCCGCTGGTATTTGCGAAAGTCGTTTGTCGGCTTTTAACAAACCAGTGAGGGGCTTTCCATAAGTAACAAGGGTGCACTTGTAGGCGGACTAATTGTCTGTCAACTTGACCCGCTAAAAGCGAGTGCTAGCGCCCCATTCTCCAGTGCGAATAATTGCTTTCTCTGGTTGTCATTTTTCTTGATTGGAACACTATAGGGACGATACACCCTGTTGATGTGCTGAGACAATACGGCACCTATCCCTTCCGGGAAAGCACCACACTCAAGTCGCAAGGGTTTGCTAGGACCTTAATGCACGAGAAACTTTGAAGTTCAAACGGCCTACTTCCTCAGCTTCTTGAAGCGTCAAATCCTTACGGGCGAGTAAGTAAAAACAATGCGGTCCCACAGCGTGCGTTCCATCGTTGTCTCCAAGTTACAACTTCCTGCCAGTCTTCTTAGCTCCGCAGTGTAGTGTCGATCTCACGCTCTTCCTGTCTTCGCATAAAGAAGGAAGAACTTGCCCCAATTTGGTTCGACTGAGGGATGAAATGTTCCTGCAGCGATTTTACAGCCTCGCCGTACATGAGTTGTTAATGGAAACGCCACTTTCACTTTCACTTTTATTCCTTCAGGACCCCACTGGGGGGTATTACATAAGGGTTGGGTTACAAGATATACAACACTGTGAACACTGTGTTACATGGTATGCTGTGATGTGATTGCTTCCATGAAGGCAGATGGGCTTGAGGTAAAAGCAATATCTTGTGCACTGTCGTTCGAGTCTTTGGCTGCTCGAGGAAAAAAAGAAGATGCGATGGTGACAGTACGCGCCTGGGGACGGGCTTGTTTAAGGGGTGATCAATGCGATAGGATATGCGTGATTGTGGCAAAATATACGGTGCTTGATTAAGGGCGCTGTGGTAGAACTTATGGAATAATGATAAACTAGCAATGAGACGTCGATTGGAAGGTGCTTGTAAGCCAGATTCTGCTTACAGAAATGTTATGCTGGTATCTTATGAAAAGGCGGAATGGATGAAACGAATGGCACGATTCTGAAAGGCCTCAAAGGCGTTTGTGAGGCGCATCTGGCGAGGATTCCAAATGGCTGATGCGCACTCTAGTTTGGGCCGTATTAGTGTCTTGCGAGATAGTAGTTTTACTTGCTGTGGAGCGCTTTGTAAGTGACGTCGTAAAAACCTAAATGTTTTGTCAGCTGATGAGATTACGTTTGTCACATGCGCACACCAGTCAAGATCGTTTGATATTGTCACACCTAAGCACTTATATTGGCTTCCTATCTCTAGTTGCTGGTTTGCTATTTCATATCGGAATTCCAATGGCGAGAGAACGGCGAGACAAAGACACTGTTTTGCATTTACTAGGATTGAAAACCATTAACCAACGTTGACACCAATCTTGAATGTTGTGTAAGTCCTGTTGAAGAACAAACTAGTCAGTATTGTTAACAACTGAACAATAAATAACACAGTCATCGGCAAACATGCAGGTTTTGCTAGTAACGTGTAATGGTAGGTCATTAATGTATATTAGAAACAAGAGGGAGCCTAATACTGGACCCTGAGGGACACCGGATGCCACTGGAAGAGGCTCAGAGTTGTTATTGTTGACGCACACTGGCTTCATGCGGTTGGTAAGGAATTGCTCAATCGATGTTAGAACTGCAGGTTGTAGATTTAGTCGTGCAAGCTTTAGTAATAAGCGTTGATGAGCAACTTTGTCGAATGCTAGCGCAAAATCGAGAGAAATTGCATCAGTTTGTATGTTAGTATCTAGATTTAGGTGCAGGTTGTGAAGAAAGACAGCTAACTGTGTTTCGCAGGATAGTCCCTTGCGGAACCCATGCTGAGAATCGTGAAAAAAGTTATTAGCATCAAGGAAGTTAATTATATGAGTGTATATGACATGCTCCATGATCTTACAAGGCACAGATGTAATGGAGATGGGGCGGTAGTGTAGAGGTGAGGTCTTGCTGCCTTATTTGTAGACTGGAACGACCTTGCTCATTTTCCACTTTTTCGGTAGGTTTCCAGAATACAGTGACTGTGAAAACAACAATGTTAGATATGCCGCAGAATTGAATTTAGTGTTTTTTATACAAACGTCCATGCGATTTCGTCGAAGCCGGCGGATGAGGAAAGTTTAATGTTCGATATAATGTTTGAAATGCCATCTGTCGAGAAGGTGATGGGAGGCATTGTAGCTAGAGATGGGTCGCTCAGGAGTGAGCCGGATCTTCTGAGCGGCTCTTTCCAAGGAGCGAGTGATCCGCGGCTCAGTAAAACTGAGCGGCGGTTCTTTGGGAGAGCGGACAGCGGTTCTCTCTCGCTCAGTGAACCGAAGGCGGGAGGCGGTTCGCTCTCGCTCACTGAACCGTGCGTTCTCTCGCTCAGAGAGCCGAGGTGAGCCGGCTCAGTAAAAATGAGCGGCGGTTCTTTGGGAGAGCGGACGGCGGTTCTCTCTTGCTCAGTGAACCGAGGGCGGGAGGCGGTTCGCTCTCGCTCAGTGAACCGTGCGTTCTCTCTCGCTCAGAGAGCCGAGGTTAGCCGGCTCAGTAAAACTGAGCGGCGGTTCTTTGGGAGAGCGGACGGCAGTTCTCTCTCGCTCAGTGAACCAAGGGCGGGAGGCGGTTCGCTTTCGCTCAGGGAACCGTGCGTTCTCTCTCGCTCAGAGAGCCGAGGTTAGCTGGCTCAGTAAAACTGAGCGGCGGTTCTTTGGGAGAGCGGACGGCGGTTCTCTCTCGCTGAGTGAACCGAGGGCGGGAGGCGGTTCGCTTTCGCTCAGTGAACCGTGCGTTCTCTCTCGCTCAGAGAGCCGAGGTTAGCCGGCTCAGTAAAACTGAGCGGCGGTTCTTTGGGAGAGCGGACGTTGGTTCTCTCTCGCTCAGTGAACCGAGGGCGGGAGGCGGTTCGCTTTCGCTCAGTGAACCGTGCGTTCTCTCTCGCTCCGAGAGCCGAGGTTAGCCGGCTCAGTAAAACTGAGCGGCGGTTCTTTGGGAGAGCGGACGGCGGTTCTCTCTCGCTGAGTGAACCGAGGGCGGGAGGCGGTTCGCTCTCGCTCAGTGAACCGTGCGTTCTCTCTCGCTCAGAGAGCCGAAGTGAGCCGGCTCAGTAAAAATGAGCGGCGGTTCTTTGGGACTCTCTCTCGCTCAGTGAACCGAGGTAAGGCGTGCTTTCTCTCACTCAGAGAGCCGAGAGCGGCAGCCGGTGCTCTCTCGCTCATTGAGCCGCGGTGAGCCGTGCTGAACTGAAGTACCTGGATCGCTTTTCGTTTCGACGGCGGCGACGAGTGTTGGCCGTCGCGGGCTGACTCGCGCTACTCTCATCTCGCTCGCTGTGTGCGCTGCGTGAGGCAGTTTATCGTGAGCTCCTGCAACACTTCGAAGGGTATTTGGTGTCATTAAAGAGAACAGGTCAACGTAGCTTACGTCCTCATTAGTGCTCATTAGTATAGTTATAAATATGTCACCCATATCATCCAGTCCCTGAACTTCCTGAGCATGTATTTTAGCACATCAATAAAACGAATAACATGCCGGGGTGGGTCAAGGCTTCATATTATTTCGTCGTGGCGCTTGTTGGAAAAAAATCATGGCATGATCGCACTTCATTTTGATCTGTTTATTGGGGCTGCACAGATATTGTTCGACGTCCTTCTTTGTGTCAATGGGGGACGGAAGCTAAACATCTCTTCAAATTTACGGCACATCAGGATGGCACCCAGACTGACGGGCACTCTAAGCTATTTTAGGTAAATGAGCGTCTTCCAGAAATGCGTCCATTAACAGTGACACAGGTTAAAATTAAGTGCTTGATTTAAGACAGGTATCGACACGGGACAGTGCAACACGGCAAATGCTGCTTTCCGGATATTTGAAAGCAGATTTCGCATGTACTTTTCAAACGTGAAGGGGATTGTCTCGCACACAGCGTGGGCAATTCTTCATTGTATCTGTTTAACGCTCCCTTGGTGCGGCTGTAATTACTTATGGAACTGTTGTAAATATGCGCGGCGCCACAAAAGCGCACTTTCCAAGTAACGACCCTTTCTTGGCACTGCCGTGCAGCAGAACAGAAAGGAGGTGCTTCTTTTTTTCGGTTGAAAAAGAAAACCCGGGCCAATTTAGAACGGTGCCGCGTAGTTTTTGTTTTGACCTCAGGAATCTCTCTTTTCTTAGCAGTAATGTGATTTGTCGAAAGGTGAACGTGTTTCAGAGAAAGAAAAGGAGTTTGCTGTTACAAAAGGGAAAAAGCAGCGCAAGATTCTGACAGAACCAAGATGAATAAAGAACGACAACAGGGGTAGCTTACAAATTTTCTTATTTTTCGACATGATGGTGCATATATTCACAGTGTCCGTGCAAGGCAGCGCCGCACAGCAAATAAATTTTGTGACAATCTGCTAATCCTCCACGAGGAGGATTAGCAGACGATGCCACGCTTTGACGTGGCTACTACGGACTTAGCCAACACTTGACGCGCAGGAACAGGGGCTTTTGTTTGCCCTCTTCGCATTCACGCTGGTAAAGAGTCAAGGGTAGCAATATCCAATAATGGGCGGCGCGCTCCATTCCAGTGCACAAACCGAGTTCTCAGCAAGAACATGTCACGTTCTTTCTAGCGAAATGTGCCGATGGAAAATGCATGGCGACCGGATACATGGTGAATTGTAGACGAGCCGGTACCGCGCCGATAAGGCTGATTGTATGCCATTCCATGAAGCGGAGGCAGGCATACTTTCTAGGAAGAATAAGAAAGCACGAACTGGATACAGAGTCACAGACAGAAAACACACACTCATACACACACGCGCGGCGTTTCAACTTTCTTGGTTATATGATTTTCGGAAGACATGTTGGTTGAATCAAGTTTTGTGGTATTGTTGTGAGATAAGATTATTATGGATGTTAGTATCTGCTAAGCGCCTCATAATTTCTGCCACCCACCTCACCCCTCAGCGAATGAAAATGTGTCTCTCCTAACAAAACTGCATGAACTGGAAGCAAAAATAGAGAGAAGCTCTCACATATCCTGCAGTTATCTTTTTTAATGGTTAGCGCATATTATACTTAATACTTACGTCTAGAACGATCACTGCAATATAAGGTCCCTCGCAGAGTTGAATTGTGCGGAAGTCATTACGCGGAAGTTATGTGTGCTTCGCTTGCCTTAAGCAGGGATGTTAACAGGGCCCCCAGTGATATGGGCAAACCACGGACGCTAATGCAAGGCAGCCGAACGGCCGCCCACCGCTCCGGCCGGTCCCGTTCTTCCCTCGCGCCAGAGCGTTTTCCCTCGGACCCAGTGAGCCTTTGAAATGAACCGGATCATTGCAGTGAGCTGAGCCGTTCTGAGCCGTTCACTCAAGTGAGCCGCTTTGCCCATCTCTAATTGTAGCCTTAAAGGGGGCAGGAAACGTGAGAAAGGCTGCGTCAGATACTTTGAATACAGAAGAAAACGAGTTGTTAAACGTGTTAGCGGTGTCTTTGTCTGATAACACTTCACCCTCTTCGTTGGGCAAAGATGTAGTGCGGGTTGGCGGCGGGTTGATGGTTTGCGGAAATTTTTTAGCATTCTCACTGATCATTTTTAACCAGGTCGTGGTGAAAGTAGGGGAACATGCTCTGACGGATTGCTGCGAGATAAACACGTTCTGCTTCGTAGTACTTGTCCAATGAGTGGTATTGTGGATTTCGTTTAGCCTGACGGAAAAATCGGTTTTTCTTGTTTTCAAGTTTTTTAAGGTTTTTTGTGAACCATGGTTTTGTGACGGTTAGCGTTGATTGATAATGTTGGAATGTATTTATTTGTTAGATGTGCAATTTTTTCTTTGAAAACAGACCAGTTTTGATGAATGTCACGCTGTTGATATGTTGCTTCGTATTTCTCATAAAACTGTTCCAATTCATGATTGATCGCTAAGTAATTGCCTTTATCGTAGAGACGGATTGTCTTCTGATATGAATGACGCACGGGCTGGGTTTGAAGGAATGTGGCATGAATTACTTTGTGGTCACTTATTTGACGAAGGTAAGTGATAGAAGATAGCGTTTCAGGGCTAGAAGACAATACTCGGTCAAGAATGTTAGCACTATCCAGTGTGACGCGTGTTGGTTCGGTTTCCAGTTGGGTGAAGTTAAAGTTCAAACAGACGTTAACAAATTCTTAGCATTCCAGGCTTCCAGTATTTACTGGAGGGTTAGACTAAACAATGTTAGGGTAAATAAAATCCCCGAAGAGTAGAAGGTGCGCGTTCGGGTGCCTCTTCAACAGCTGGCTTAGGATGTTGTTCAACTGTCTGGGAAAATCTGGAGAACTGTTAGGGGGGCAATAGCACACACCAACGAGAAGAAGTTGCGGCTTGGAACGATATAGGATCCATAGAATTTCCAGGTTTGCACGTATGTCACTGAAGTTTTATGGTTCTGACACCTTAATATACATGATGTATCAAAACACTAAACAAAGAAGCAAGGCCTGAAATGCACTCTCTGCTAGATTACTCTGCCCCCGGTTAAAAACGCAACTACTTATCCAGTGTGGCTATGGATGGAGCGTTGACGCAGCTGTCCTTGAGAAGCGCGGCTTTTTCGGCTTCAATTATTTCACGTGTTGTCTTTTCGCTGAATCTACGTAGCATACTTGTTTTACGCAGTTAATAAGCACAATCAAAATCGCGGCAATGTATGCCTAGATAACCGGAGATTCTACTTGTTACATTATAGTTGTGTTGTAATAGTCGTTTGTTAAGGCATCTACCGGTGTGGCCTACGTGTGTGCTGCCAGAAGTCAGAACAAATGAATAAACCACGCCTTCAGCACAAGGCACGAAATGACCTCTGTGGTTTGTGGGCCATTCGACGTAACTTCTGCGTATTTGATTTATGCGTTTGTGCGGACTAGATGGTCTATCTGATGCATAGAAAGCAACGTCGACACCAACTCTTATTTCGTATTTTTCTCTAATTGTGCAAGATGCCCTTCGCCTAGGGAATAACCGAATCTTTTAACCCTGTGTATTTTGCGTGTCACGTTCGTTCTTTAAAGGGCCTCCGCTACAGAGATTAACAGCTTCTGCGGATAGCAAGCCTGCACTAGGCAGTGAGTCTGACTTAAAAAGCAGCTTTCTATCTTATGATAGCACGATTTTTTGACAACATTGCTGAAGTACGAATTGACGATGCTGCGCTTAACCAACTTTGAGTGGGCTGAGCCAAATGGTAGAGCAGGTTTGTCGCCCCGAGGTACAAAGGCCCCGCTCACACGTTCGAAGTTCAAATATGAACCCAATTCTAAAAACCGTATGAAACCATTCGATGGCAGTTCATGTGTGATAATCAAAGAGGGCAGAATGTTGGAAAGAAGATGAACAACAGTGCATGCTTCAGAAGAAAAGGCCTGGTTTTTGCATTCTAGAAGCACCAGATAATCATCCACAAATCTCAATATTCGACTCCCAATGTTTGCCCTGAAAGCACACGTGCAACTTCGTGTCATGTACGGCAAGGTGAAGATCGCTGAGAACCGGTGCGATTGAGGAACCTATACAAATACCTTTTTTTAAAATGAAAAGTGACCTCTACAATCTGCGGAGGTCGATATGAGGTGAAGTGAAAGTAGCTGTAGGAATCTGGCGGTTATAATGCTGTTCGCGCTCTGAAATCCTACAGCACCATGCTGGTGAATGCAGTCCTTGATGCTATTGATCGAATCGTCATGGGGAATCGAGTACTACAAGTCCTTTATGTCTATTGAAAGGCCTACTTAAGGCTTTGTTCCTTTGTTGTTTTCGATGCGCGATGTATATTAAGGTGTCATAATAATGAAACTGCAGTTGTTATTCCGCGCATCTGTGTTCGTCCTGCCTTTGTCGTTGTGTGAGCGCGCTGTGCTTGCAAGGGGCGATACATGCAGTAATTACACCTGTGGCACTAGCACTTGTGGTACTGGTGCTTGTGTAATTGAGTTGAACTTTTAAGGTTTGTTAAACACTATAATCGCGCAATTTAATAAACAATAAACCATGCATATCTGTACTCGGCCATGCTTTTGTCCAGCTTCGCACGATCCGGTAGGACTACTTGAACGAACGACGCTAATGTAAAGCACATCAGGGCACCGCGGCGTGCAACCTTGACAAAACAGACGCGTGCACTGTGCAGTCACGTGAGCGCCAACGTAACATGAGCTACCATTCAATAGCGACAGCACTGTCGACGCTTCTGGTTAGCCTACGCTAAGCATGCACCCGCTCGTCCATATTGCACTACGACGTAGATCGCACTCCTCTGAACATTTGGCTCACTGCCAAACAATTAAGCATTAGCATTTTACTCGCCCACTGCTTCGCATGACACCGGTCCCCACAATACGTGGGATCTGCCGGGCTTTTTTACTCGATATGGAGCAGCCATTCCTCTCCTCTCTAATACTGTTACTTGAAGACTATTTGCTAGGGCTGGCTGATGCGGTGAACCGGTCGTGCCCAAAGCATAGATAAGACTCAAGATGAGAACCCACAGTCGATGAAGAAGAAACCTATGTGATGATGACTATGTATAGATATGACAAAGAGCAGCTGATTAAATGCCCCCAATATAAACCTCTACATTATTACTCGACTTTTGGATAACTGGCAATATAATGACATAAAGAAAACTCAAGGATGGATGTGTCGGAGGTTCGGAAAGACTATCCAGGTAACGCAGTGCTCGTAACATGCCGGTGTTTCTGCCTGCTCTAGCTGCTTTCACTAAAATTCGCTTACTTATTTGGAAAGATTAGTAGCTCTTCCCGACGTACGAACAGGCGTTTCCACCCTCCTGAAAAAGCTTGCTCCTGTGTCATGCGTGCGCCATAACACCAGAAAGGAAAGTGAAAGCAAATGGAAAATGACAAAATATCAGTTGTTGAGGGGTGAACTCTTACAGCTTCAAGTACTTAGCGGTACTTTACATTGTCAGGCTGCCCTAAATTTTTGGCATTATGATTGCCCTGCATTGTATATGGTGAACAACTCTAGTGCGACATGTTTTCTATTGACTGTGTGTGAATTCCAGACCTGGTGAACATCCGTGTGCAATCCTTAGCCGTGCTGCTTCGTATGTTTCATGCTAGCGTAAACAACCCTGTAAAAGTTGAATAAGAAGTTTACTGCGCATAACCGGTTCGCGAACAGCCTCATTGAGGCGAACCGGTTCGCCAACCGGTTCAATGCTTCATTTCTCGAACCGTTACTGAAGTGGACCGAAATTTTGTGCGTTGAAGCCCAACCCGAACCCGATTTTTTCCGGATCGGTACACTATACGTAGACAGATGACTTCAGGCGGATTAGATTGGATGAGGTTACTTTGATTGGATTCGGGTAGACTAAGGTTTGCTAAAGCGGATTAAGTAGCACTAATGGGAGTTGAGGTGCATTAGGTTGGATTCTGGTGAAATAAGTTCTGCTGAGTAGGACTAAAACAAATATGGGTTTATCAAGGTGGAATAAATAGAACTAAATGTATTTAGTGGATTAAGCATATGAAACTCCATTTATCTGGGTCATGTTCGATGAAGATCGAATAAAGGGGATTAAGGTGGATTGCCTTGGTTTATATGAATTAAGGCGGTTCAGGTTTGCTTGGGTGGATTAATTTGAATGAAGGCATTCAAGGGACGTAGCACGGCTTTCCTTAGCCTCTCTACGTGGTAGACAAGAGCTACTGAGCTCGACTGACGAATGCCCTTTTTTTCGTCCAGATGCGTCTCCGTGTGCACTTGTGTTTGTCAATTCACATGTGTGAATTCGAACATAAGCAGGTCCAGGAGAAAACAGACATCAAGCTATTAGAAACATGGCAGGTTAATGAAACATTAATATACATTATAATATCGGGATGAATTAAGAGGAGAATTCAGGAACACAGAGCTGGTCACGTTAATCGAAATTCAAACTGAGCGATGACACCTGGATCCGGTCGTCTTCTTCGATGTGAGCGTGATATTCGTCTTCGTTTGCGCGAGGAAGATTGGACGTGGCATTTGCCTCTTTCCAGGGAGAGAGCATCGTCCCGATGCTCGACTGCAATTCGTCGCAGTAGAAACGCTATATTGGGGCGCACATCATTCGGAACAGTAGCGTTTCGTATGCACAATGTGCCCAACATCCGGTTTATGAGGACGCATTGTTGAGGAGCTATGAGGTATGACCTCGTAGTTCACATCACTTAGGCGTTGCACACCTTCATACCGAACGAAGTATCTCCTCATTAGTCTTCTGTCGACAAACAGGAGTTCAAACGCACACTTTCTCGCCACTTTGACAGGCGACAAATCCGTGCCTCAGGTTATAAAGTTCTGCGTCAGTTTTGTTGCCTGGTGATACGGACGCCATAGTCATCCATAAGGAGAGCAGGAAAATACCTATGAGGAAGGGCTTCATGAGCAAACAGAAAATGAAGCCTGGGAAAGCATAGGGGAAGTTAATTGTAGTATTGTAATTGTGGATAAAGTAGAAAGGAATTAAACTGCACGAAAAGTCGAACCTGCCTTCGGTGGGAACCGAACACACGATCTTCGGATGACGCGTCCGACGCTCTACCACTGAGCTACGAAGGCGGTCGTCCCTCCGTCCACTTTATTGGGTATTTATGTACATATTATCCTGGGAGTGTTAGGCAGCGCCAATAGTAGCCACTAGTAGCGTAAATAAATACCCAATAAAGTGGACGGGGGGACGATCGCCTTCGTAACTCAGCGGTAGAGCGTCGAACGCGTCATCTGAAGGTCGTGGGTTTGGTTCCCACCAAAGGCAGGTTCGACTTTTCGTGCACTTTAATTCGTTTCTACTTTCTACACTATTACAATACTACAATTAACTTCCCTTATGCTTTCCTACGCTTCATTGTCTGTTTGCTCAATAACTTGCTTCTAACAAATAAAAAACGAGCCCCTTTACCCCTTCCCTTTCGTTATAAGGAAGGGCATAAGACAAGGGGACACGATCTCTCCAATGGTATTCACAGCATGTTTACAAGAAGTATTTAGAATATTGGATTGGGAACAGGTGGGTGTAAGGGTTAATGGAGAATACCTCCGTAACCTGAGATTTGCTGATGATATAGCCTTGCTAAGTAACTCGAGAGAAAAATTACAAAGCATGATTACAGACCTAAACAGCAAGGTATAACAGTGGGCCTAAATTAATATGCCGAAAAGCAAAGTAATGTTCAATAGACTTGGGCAAGCACAGCGATTTGAGATAGCTGGCGAGGCAGTGGATGTAGTAAGTGAATATGTCTACTTAGGGGCCAGGTAGTGACCCCTGATACGAATCTTGAGGATGAGGTAATTAGGAGGATTAGAATGGGGTGGAGTGAATTCGGCAAGCATTACCAGATAATGAATGGTAGCTTACCATTGTCTCTAAAGAGGAAAGTGTGTAACAGCTGCATCTTACCGGTACTCACCTACGGGCATAAACTTGGAGGCTAAGAGCGTTCAGCTTAAATTGAGGACGACGCAGCGAGCTATGGAACGGAAAATGGTAGATGTAACCTTAAGGAACAAGAAGAGAGCGGAGTGGGTTAGGGAACAAATGCGTGTTAGGGACACATTCATAGAAATTAAGAAGAAATGGGCGTGGGCGGGCAATGTAATGCGAAGACAAGACAACCGTTGGCCATTAAGTGGATTCCTAGAGGAGGCAAGCGTAGCAGGGGGCGGCAGAAAGTAAGGTGGGCAGATGAGATCAGGAAGTTTGCGGGGATAAATTGGGCCCATTTAGTGCAGGACAGGGATAATTGAAGATCCATGAGAGAAGGCCATGGCCCTACAGTGGGCGTAGACAGGCTGATGATGATGATGATGATGATAGGGACGTGCGTGAGCTTACGTGCTGCTTCCGGACGCTGAGTAAAAATATCTGCGTCCGTGTCTATGTCGCAGCAGCCATGTAGTAACATTGCATCGAACATAATGGTCACCTCGTGGCCACGAAGAAGAGTGAACGGCGTCATTCCCGTTGTTTCTTGTGGTGTTGTGTTATAGTTGAATGTAACGTACGATAGAATGTCGTGCCAACTTTTGTGATCATCGTCAAAGTACATACTGAACATGTCCGCAATACTCTTGTCCCGACGTTCGGTTAGACCTTTAGTTTGCGGGTGGTAGGCCATCGTCTTTCTGTGAGCTGTGCCGCTGAAATCAAGTACGGTCTTGTGTAGCGTAGACGTGAAGGGAGCACCTAGGTTAGTTATTACAGCGTAAGCTGTTATGAGATCAGAACAAGGGCCCTTTTTGGCGCCGTAGTAGTCCGCTGCCGCCGCCGCCGGTGTCCGTAACCGCTATCGCGCAAATTTTAGAAGATATAACTAGGACCGAGGAGTATTCCAACTCATCCTCCGCATGGATTCGAACCCACACTCTCTGCGTGGCAGTCGAGCGTTCAACCACTCAGCTACGCCTGTACTTGAGAAATCATCGCCAAAATACCTAAGCAAGTATAACATCTGCCGAGGAATCGCATTAACAAATGTAATGTTACGTGGCAGAATAATGATACGTCACTACACGTCGCAAGTGGATTGCATTACGAGTTCGAGGAATCATTTCCAAGAACACAGGGATGCATGATTTGTAGCTCTGAACCCAAAAGAGAAGGATCATCAACATGATCATTATGAAACAATCTTGAAATTTTCCGCATTCGTTATTACGAAGCGCTGCCCTTTATCGTGTCGTATCGTAACAGGCGCCAAGCGGCAAGCACGTGCGCAGCCCGGACACCAACTTGACTTGGCTCTTCGATATACCTGATGGCGCCTCCTCCTAAGGTGCGGACCGCTGCTGAAGAAGCGAATCGTAGAGCTGCGCGCGCGGCTGCAGCAAGGCAACGTCGGGCACAACAGACAGCTGTGCAGAGAGAAGCCCAAATCGCAGCTCGCAGCTCGCCGTCGACGCCGGGCCGAGAGTTCGGTTCGTTCTCGGGAAAACGACGCCAAGAGACTAAGATGGGCAGTTATACAGATGTGCACTTAACAATACCGCAGTAGTTATGGCGTAGTTGGTACTTCCCTACTTGGCGAAATGATTAGAGTTATGGCGCGGGGGACACCTACCACCTCTACTTGCACCTGTTTCCTCAAACGCTAAAAGAAGGTCGCTCTAAGAAGGTCGCTCTTCCAGCTTACGCTCTCACTGTCCTGCGGTTCCGCGCAGGCCTGGCTCTTTTATGACTTTAAAGGGACTGTCTACCGTCCTTCATCGCTCTCCCGTTTTTTGGCTCAACAGAAAGCGTACCTTTCGAAGTGTCCCAGCGTGCAGTGGTTTCTCCAGAATCTCAATAGAAATTATTAAAACACAATTTTTTTCATCCACGAAGTCGCTCCCTTCCTAGTGTAGGCATGCCAGCAACACTGGGTACCGCGCATGATGCGTCGTCGTCTCCCTGGAAACCCTTTCGGGCGCGGGAGGCATCTCAACGCGAACCGGCTTCAAGGTCGGCATTCCAGAGGCGACGACGAGGAGGAGAGGCGAGGGAAAGTCGGCGCGCGGGGGTGCGTCTCGGACATGCAGCGCCGCATGCATGACAAGCGCAGTACTACGCGCCTCCGCAGGCAGACGAATTCGAAGGCAGCGCCACATGCGCCACCACGAAAGCAGCGAAAAAAAGAACAAATTGCTCTTGCACGCTATAACAAGGTGTCTCACAGGGTAAAGTACGCATGTAAGACATACATAATAGTTTTTCAGCAGAGTATGCATACCTGCGTGGGCTGGTTCTCGTACACTTGGAAAATGACGAACACGCTGTTGGGTGTCGCTAGCGGAGTTTTTTGCACCACTTTCAGAGCGAAATTAAAAACATAATTCCTTTTTTGTGGGGTGAAAGCGTGCTCGTTCCCGTAAATGTGATGCACGATCTGCCCAATTTTACCACAATCTTAAAAAATCTTCTGAGCGGTAGACAGTCCCTTTAAGATCTCCGTGCCTCAGAACGGCGTTGGCAACAAAAAAGCGCGCTGCTTCTCCCGCCGTGCCGCTTGGTAAAGATTTTGTTTCTGCGTAGCGTCTTAGGTAGTCTGTAGCTGCCATGACCCACTTGTTTCCTGAAGCAAAACTCGGAAACCGTCCCAGAAGGTTCATTCCTATTTGGGCAAAATGCATCGGGAGCGTTTGGACCGGTCGCAATAGCCCAGCTGGCTTTAAAGGTGGTGGATTCCGTGATTGGCAGTCGAGGCAAGTGCGCGCATAATATTTCAGAATCGCCGTAAGCCTTGGCCAATAAAATTTCTTCTTGCTTCTGGCCACTGTGCGCGCGCATCCGAGGTCGTCATACATCGTGGCAGGCTCCAGGTACTCCGACACGCATGGACGTCGGGACGACAATTATGCAGGTGCTTCCGTTGGATGGAAAGTTCTTTTTGGGCAGCACATTGCTGCGTAACCACAAGAATGGTAGGTTTGTTACGAATGGTCGATGCACGCCTGTGGTCCGCCCTTCCAGAAAGTTAATGAGTGGAAGCAGCTCGGCGTTTTCCCGTTCCTGACGGGAAATAGTAGTCGTGTCGACAACCCCTATGAAAGCCATGTCGTCCTCTCTGTGGCTTTGGCACGGAGCAAGAATTCTTGAGGAGGAGAAACAGCGCTCGCTCGGGCGGCCCGATAAAGTCACGCCGTAAGGCACCGCGCCGACGCGCCCTCTGTCGTGCGAGTCGGCTGGCGGAGAAAGAGGAATGCGCGCGTCGCGCTCTCCGCAGAAGCGTGCCGGTTTAATGCTTCAATGGTTTCAAGGCCAACCGGCGGCGATTCACCCCGGTGGATGCGTTTCTTGCGCGTCCTCAGTGGCTGCAAATTGTCTGATAGCATAAAGAAAAGAAAGTGTCGCCTACACAACAATTACGTGCACAGTAACTCTTCTGGAACGTGAGTTCGGTTGGTTGGGCCAGCATCACCACTATCGGTACAGCGTCGTTTCTTTTCTTTCAACTACACATACGCCCTTGTTTGCTTCTTTGTTGTTCAAGGCAATGGACTCGCGGCAAAGGGACTTTAGAGGACGCACCATCCCATATTTTCCTCATCGTGGCAAACAGCGAGCATATTTGTGTCTTAATTAACAACTGCACATTCCCCGCGCTTCACGACAGATCCAGTGGGCCATTTTTTTTACGAACAGGAAGCAGGTAGCTGAACCAAGTGTTTATTCGAAATTCCACTTTTTGGGAGGTGGGGGGGGGGTTACCCATGGAGTAGCCAGCAGCTGGGGGGCATAGATACGAAGTCATAAGAAGCCTTCGCCACCAAGCTCGCTTTAACATCGCCACGTATGTGACTATCCGAGAAATGCATCTCGCGAACATATACTCGGGTATGAGCCCTCGGTCTTTCCTTGGTATATCGCACGAGTGTACTCCTCCAATTTCAGCGAGCCACTGGGAATTTTAAAGTAGTGAGCTTCACCTTGCAGGATGAGCCAATGTTAAGGTTTGGCACAACACATTGCCGCCCCAAAACGGCACTGATGGCAATACTGGACAGCGCTCGCCTTTGTTGCAACACGAAAAGCGCGCGCAAAGTTTGAGGAGCCGGCCCGTAGCATGCTGCGGAAGCCAGTGAGAGATGCAGAGTTAGCAGAAACAAAAGAACACGCAGCAGCTTTCACGCCCCTTCTTCCCAAGGCCATTTACCCGTGCGTGCTCACAATACGCCAGCGAGTGACTTCCAGCGGCATGCGTCGTCTGTTCTGGAGTGAATGCAAAGAGCTCGTTCCAAGCGCTGTGCTACACGTAATTAAGCCAGCATTTATTATTAACTGCAGCTAAAATGTCCGCCGCCCCTATTTATTGACGCTACAGACTGAAAACTCAGAAAATTTGCAATATATGAGACGGTAACGCAATTATTGTGTGTCGCGCCCATAGGACGACATGTAAACGATGGCAACAGGCCGGAAGCGTCATCTGTCGTGATGCGGAGAAAACTCAACTTTCCCCTCGCCCAAGCGTTACATTAACGGGCCGCCGCCGCGCGCTGCCGCGGCATAGCAGTTTCCTCTCCTCAAATACTTCTTTCTCCGTGGGCTTTGGGCTCTATCGGTGACCTTGAGAGACAGTAAGTGTCGGATTGTTGTCGTCCGGTTTCATATACCACCGTCATATCAAATTCTTCAAGCCGCAATCTACACCATGCTAGCTGACCACATGTGTCCCTCAAGTTGGTCAGCCAGAAGAGAGTGGTCGCTGACTCCGTGAAAACAACGGCCATATATTTATGGCGAAATCTTCAAAACTGCTCATACCACAGGAAGATATTCATTTTATGTCTTGGAGTAATTAGATTCAGCACGCGAGAGCATTCTACTTGCGTACGTAATCACTCGTTCCGCCGAGTCTTGCCACTGGACGAATACAGCCTCCAGGCCTACGTTGCTGGCCTCCGCGTGGATCATGGTAGGAGCGTCTTCGTCAAGGTGATCCAGCACAGGAGGCGTCTGTAGACGCTGTCGGAGATGGCAAATGTCGCTTGTTCCTCTTCGTCCCATACAAATGCGACGTCGTCCTTCGTCAGGTGTGTTAACAGCGTAGCGAGGTGCGCGAAGTTGGCTCTAAATCGTCGGTAGTATGTGTAGAGGCCTAAGAAATGCCTAACTGCTTTCGTATACGTTGGCACTGAAAATTTTGCGACGGTCGCAATCTTGTCTGCTTCAGGAGGAACACCTGTGTGGCTCACGATGCGGCCCACAACATTACCTCAGAATTGAAGTTCTATGAAACTGAAATGGCTTTCAGTGTTAGACCGCTTCTAGTGTTAGACCGGTAGATGAGATTGCTTGAAATACCGACAGAAGTCTTCTTATGTGCTCCTCAAACGTTTCTGAAAAGACATTATCTAGATGCATTGAACCTGTTTGGTACTTTAGGCCGGAAAAAACACTGTCCATCAAATTTTAAAACGTTACCGGAGCTGAGCATAAAAGAAAGGGCAAGGCCTTGAATTCATAAAGTCCATCAGCTGTCAGGAAAGCCTAAAGCATTCTTGTCTCGTTCGTTGACCTCAATCTGCCAATAACCGATTTCTAAATCCATCGACGAGAATTAGCGTGCATGCCTAAGCTTGTCCAGGGAGTCATCGATACAGAGTAATGGGTACACGTCTTTCTTTTTCACCCGATTCAGTTTGCGGCAGTCCACACAGAAGCCTAGATAGTACTCCGTCCTGCTTTAGAACCAGTACTACCGACGATGCCCAAGGACTTTTTGACGGCTGGATGACGTTATCGTCGACCATTTGCTTCACTTGTTGTTGCATAGCCTCGCGTTCTTTAGATATGACACGATAAGGGTTCTGCTGGATGGGTCGCGCCGTCTCTCCTGTTATAATACGTACTTGATGATGGGCCTTTGATTGACTCTTGAAACCGACGAGAAACGTTTCTTCAAACTGGTGCAAAAGAACAAGACGCTGCCTCTCTAATGGCGGTAAACTTTCGTTCACGTCACGAACAGGTGGTGTTGTCGAAGTGTCTTGCTCTCCCTAGTCTACCGGAAAGTATTCGCGGTGTCGGAAATTCCGTCGCGGTAAGCAGCTGTAGTGGGTTCGGTAATATGGCGTCGTTCCCTGCGAATGTTTCTCAGAACATCGGCTTGCCCACGCGTCCCGCTGACGATAGCCACATCTCGAGTGAGCAGGAGTGCAGACTTGCTCTGCGACGCTGTCTCCTTATTGCTGCGTGGTGCACCTGTCGGGAACGAGGCGAAAAGATAACGGCGGTACGTTCACGTCCTAAAGGAGGCGTAATGGCATCCGGTGTAGTTGTGCAGTTTCAACCTCCGAAAACGTCACGAGACCTTCTGGTATTGTAATGACGTCACGGTATTCGCTCAACAAGTCTATACCTAAGATGGCCTGTTTGCAACACTCGGAAGGAAAAACAAAAGTTGCAACGTATGACGATTCTTCTATGCTGATCCTTGCTGTGCACTTTCCAATGGGTGTTAGTAGCCGACCACCAGCTCCCCTAATCTGTAGCCCCGTCCACTCCGTTCTAACTTTCCTGAGCTTATGCGCCAAACTCTCACTCATAATTGAAAAGTCCTCACCAGTGTCCACCAGAGCCGTCACTTCGTAACCGTCGATCGCAACTCTATCTCAGCGCTTACAATTTCGTCGCTCGTGAAATAGTCAGATTTCGGTGGCTCTGCCTTCCTTCGCAATGGGGGATTTTCAGCTTTTCGACGAGTGGCAACCTTCCCCCCCCTCCCCCCGCCCCAAAATAAGGTCGCTGCTTTTAGTTTTCCTGGCAGGGGCTTGGAGATGGCCCTGTGGCCATGTCAGTGGCACTTCGTCGAGTTAACGGAGAAGAACGTCCCGGAGAGGGGGAGCGCCGCCTGAAAACACGGGGTTCGTCCCGCCAGCTTCACGCAATCATTGGGTCTGCTGTTAGAGTGACGAGGAGCAGCGGATGAAAATCCTTGGTATCCTACGACTCAATAAGGGCAGCGGCGACACATGTGGCCTGCTTCTTCACAATGAAAGCACAGAGGCCTGTAGTCGGGAGTGCGGCAAATGTCGCTTTTTCGGAGCGGTGCTCGCGTTGGAGCTCCCCTGTAGTACCAAGCTACCATCGACGATTCCGCTGGTAATACTACCGTGTGGACGCTACAGGTGGCGGTCGACGAACAGTCTCCCCGTAGCTGTCATTCCGCATTTCGATGCTTGGTTCGGGAGGCGAAAGGGCTTGCCTTATCTCCTGGCACGCAACTTCTGAGAGGGGCACAACCGTGCATTACCTCGGCGTGGCGAGGAGCGTCTTCACCTCCTAACGGACTATTTCTCGTATCAGTTGGCGTAAACCTTCGTAAGTCGCTGGCACCGCTGCCATAGCTGCGGTGCTGGTTGATCCTCCGCTGTTGACGCGGTGATACTGATGGTAACGTAGCTGTAATGAACGTTCGATGGTCCCCGACTCCTTCAGAAATTTGTTGACGTTTGCTGTCGGGTTTTGCACGAGACCGGCAAACAGCTGCTCCTTCAAACCGCGCATTAGGTGGCTGAGCTTCAGCGGCTTGGACGTATCCGGGTCTGCTCGACGAAATAGACCGGTCCTGTTCTCAACAAACATGGCGACTGTTTTCGTTTGGCTTCTGAATGCGAGACTCGGGAAGTCGCTGAGCCTGCTTTTGCCCTTCTGTGCTTCTGAGCGCGTCGAGAAACTTTCGCGTGAATTCTTTCCAAGATGACCAGTATCCCTCACGGTTTGACAACCACGTTCGGGGTCCGTCCAGAACAGAAAAGTACAGCTGGGCTCATCTTTTCCCGGCGTTGGCACTCCAGCCATTAACACTGGCTACGCTCTCGAACACCTTGAGCCAGTCCTAGGTGTCCTCATAGGCATTGCCGTGAAAGGCCAGAGGACATGGACGATTCGAAACTCACCAGTGTTGGTCCTGGGTTTGCCATTGCTTGGGTACACAGTTGCACTCTGCGGTAGCGGACTGCACCCTGGGTTCAGGCCAAACAGGTGACGGCTGGCGCGATGAACTGGCGTTTCACCATGCGGAAATCGTTATGGACTTAATATGCGGGGTTGCGTAGAGGTGTCCCGTACCTTTACCCAGCATGTCCACCGGCGTCGGGATGCAAGGACAGAAGTAAGAAACACAGAGCTAGTCGCCTGAATGAAAATTCAGACTGAGAGATCAGACGTGGATCTCGTGGTCTTCTGCAATGTGCACGTCATCTTCGCCTTCGTTTGCGTGCGGAAGGTTGGATGTGACAATATGTTATGCCAGAACTTTGCTGGGAAACTTAGAGGTAATCCAACAAAATGCTTGTATACTTTTTAACTGCGAGGTTGTTTAGGCGGAACGTAAAATATTTGGTGTGTACAAAAATCACCGAGCGTCTTGGATTGCCGGCAAACGCTACCGCTGCCGCGGCTGCGCCGTACGCGCCGGCGGAGCTGCGGTAAAGGTATTGAGGGTAAGGATGAACCAAACGACAAGGGGTGGGAAAGGGAAATAAGCTGAGGAAGAAGGATCTGAGGCTCAGGAGGGCGAAACGAGGATGGGGAGCGTGGGGCATAGCATAGTCTTGTGCAGTATAGTTTGGTAAGGAGCGGAAAAGGGATTTGAGGGTGAGGATTAACGTGGCGAGGACATTATTATGAGAACTGCAACGCTATAAAACACGCGAACGATACAAAAATAGCTGTCTAGGATAAGCGGTGACCTGGTCGTTGCTTTCTATAATCCTTGTGCTGTTTTGCGCTGCATTTTTTGTAATAAGGGGAGGAGGAGGCATGGAGAATGGGAGAGGGTAGCGCATCAAATAGTCTTGTACAGTGCGGTGGGAGACGGAGTGGGAAAGGGGAGCCAGGGTCTGGAGGAGCGAAAGTAGGAGGACGGAAAGTAGAGGCAGGGCGCCACCATCTACACTCTATCCTCAGTCTTTGCACCAGTAGAGCATAGCTGCCACAGCTTTTTTAAAAGTTTCTTGACAACGCATCCTTCAGTTCAAATGGATCCATTCGTGATTTGTAGCGAAACATTTCCTACGCACCCTCGGTGAGAGACGTCTTGGCCAACACAACCGTTGCGCCAGCTAGGGTGCACCCATACATTACTAGAAGGTTGTCCACTTTGTTGTTGAGGTGAATGCAGATTCGGTCTCCTGGAAGAACGCCATGCTGCTGCAGACCCACAGCGTAGCGTTCCATGCGAGCCAGCACCTCAGCTCGAGTAAGGCTCTTGCCGTCACCAACCTGCATTTATATAAAGAAGGCAATTTTCCCGTGGTATAGCACATGTCTAGCGTTAGCCAAATCTACGGTAGTACAGCCCTGCCGTCGGCTTTTCTATCATGAACGCATAATTATGCCTTACGTATTCAAAAATAAATGTGGCTGTCAACGGAATCAGTATAACATGAAAGGGAAATCTGCCTTCGCATAAGCAGTTGAATGTTTATTGTTACATCGAGGTAAGCTTGCCCATTCCTATCGGTGTTTCGCTGGTACGGCACTGTTTGATGTGGACGAAGCCACTATCACGCATCACCCCCTTAACTTGAAGGACCAACCCCTGAAGTAGTTTATGTAATAACTGGGTACAGTCGATCGCGAAAGCAGCGCGACGAAAGTATTGATCATATCTACTTGCGCCACCTTGACCCGGCAACATCGTTACCTGGCTGGGGCACCTAGCGCAGCAGAGTTGTTGTTGCCATCACGCGCGAAAAGTGTCTGGCGGGGGAGCGCTACCGGCGACTAAATTTGACCGGCGCTCTACCAATGCGCTGTCGGCACACATACGCTTGAAGCTGTACGTACGTGGCTATGTTCTTTCTTATCACGCTTCTTTTCGATGCGCGCGCGGCTCCGCACGGGTGCTTCGAGGCGGATTTTGGAAAGCGCCTGGAATGGTGCCGCCATCCATGCAAGGGCAAGTACAGCTTCAGCAATTCACTGTGCCTCTCCTGGATGGCGGCGCCGTACCAACCAATGTGCTGGACGCGCGCGCGCTTAGCCGGACGAGAGCGTCGAGGAACAAATGTAAGGCGCGTTCGTACAGCGCCGATCATGTGCGGCGTTGGCGCAGTGGTAGAGCACCGGCCAGCTTTTGTCCTGGAGCGAAGGGCCATTGGTTCGATTCCCAGAGCACGAAGAGACGTTTTTTGAGCTTTTTGCTTTCTTGTTGTATGTTTACTTTACTGCATCATATCCGTTACGGTAGTGACCTATGGGTCGTGGTGGACCCCGGCATAAGACGCATTCTTGTTATGAACAACACCCCTTTTGTAGCTTCTCTGCCGATTCACACCAGTTTCGAGCACCTATTTGAAGGAAACGGACTATGGGAAGGTAGGACACGACGGTAGACGAGGGTGTCTTTATTCTATATATATATATATATATATATATATATATATATATATATATATAGTGTACTGACCAAGGGTTAACTGTGGCTTGGGTGCTCGCGCTATTGGAGTAGCGAGAACAAGACGACATTGGGAGAAATAGTACGGCGGACTGCAGGGAAGGCGCTGTCTCTGTCTCCTTTTATATATATATATATATATATATATAATATATATATATATATATATATATATATATATATATATATATATATATATAACAACGGGCACAGGCTCATACAATGTAATTAAAAAGATCCTTACCCTTTCCATTTCAATCAAGATGACAGGGAAATTTGGTATCCACCTGTTTTGTAGCACAAGGCTACAAGGAAATCCATACGGATTTCTCATAAATCGAGTTGTCGATAGATTCGCCCTCGCGCTGTCAATCGCTAGCCTCCTGGTTAGCTTATTTGGCAGAACGAGCGCCCCGGTTAGGCATTGGTCTCGGGTTCGAAACCCGGACCAGGACGAATTTTTCGGCAACTAGGAAGCATTCATTTATGCGAAACGTTACTCCACCTTGTGGGTTTCCGCAGAACTCATTTGACTTTCAATCAAGATGTAGCGCATTGTTTGTTTGTTTTCACAGCAATGCGTCTCGTTTGCGAGAGCACAAAATATCATTTCATAAAATCAGCGGAAAACAGCGCTTCTAAGAGACGCGTGCTAATTTCAACAAAAAAAATGCACAAAACGTGCAGCACAACGAAAAGTTTGATCACAGGACGAGCTCAAATATTGCGAAGCACGTAGTCTGCCGTGTGCGTTCGCGGATAAAGGTCGCGGCATCAAGAGCTGCAAGCCACGATGCTGTAATTCTAGCAGGCGACTGTAGGAACGACGTATAAGAAGAACCCATCTAGCCGCTGTTTCAAGTGATATTCTTGGTTCAACGAAAGCTCACTCTTCTGTGCACATATCAAGACATGTCACCCGGGTTAAAAAAAACACGTTGTCAGGTATGGCAATAGTGCGCAATATTAGCAGCTGGTTTCGCTGGATTGCTCGGTTTACATGTGAAGCGAGACCTTCGCATAGAGTCTCATTGTTTTCCCTGCGTAAGCAGTATAGCGGGATATGGAACTTTCAGTCGGGTATGTCGGAAGAAAGCTTTGCCCGAATCGTTACAAATGCACTTCTATTCACACTTAAATGCATTACAATATTCAATATAGAGACATTCTTGCATAAGGTTAATTTATAGTGTGGCTGTCAGCGACAATTATCATCGCATTCTGTGCCCCCATGGGCACAGGACTATTTTGGAGATGCCTGCACATACCTCCATGCCCTAAACATTACGAAAACCATGAATCTCACTTTTCACCAAAGTGTGCAGGTAAACTGCTAGTCACCTCGTTCGTGTCATGAGGCGTCGTTCTTTTTAGGTACGCATGCATGTTCGGCGATGCACACCATGTTATATGCCGAATAGACGACACGTATCCTGGCCGCGGCGGACGTATTCCGATGAAGGCGAAATGTCGCTGTGTGCTTTGCGATGTCGGTGCACGCTAAAGAAGCCCAAGTGGTCAATATTTCTGGAGCCCTTCACTACGCCGTCTCTCACAATGAAACCGTAGTTTTGCGATGTAAAAACTCGGATGTCATTCAATCAATAATGAATGGACAGAAGTAACAAAACGGAAGCGTGACTCAAGTATCACGTAATTAGCCTTTTCAGTTTTATAATAAGCATAGAGTGCATGCTCTTCCCGCGTGGATGTCATGATATGAAAACTTTGATATTTACCGAATAAGTGAAGCTGTTAATGACAGACTAACATAGTAAAACTACGCGCACAATGCCGCCCGCAACCACAAACCATGTAGCACAGGTTCGTGGAGCTCTGCATTGACATATTCTTCGGTGTACCACTCTGCCCTTCTCCGTCTTTCGGTTTGCCTTAAAATCTCCAGAGCATCGGAGTGCCTCGCACGGTGGCCATCCTTTACGATTATTTCACTTACATATGGCGCGTATCACTAATATTTGTTACGTATCTTTGGCCTACTTTTACTACTGTTTGATCTGAGAAAAACTGCGGATGCTCACTTCGCCATGGCGCAGAACACAAATACGCTGCTTACCAGTGCAACCTTGTCGGACTCCGTAAGGAACCTCTCTTTCGCCAGAGTGTAGAAAGAGCACACTGGAATTTCGATGTTCGGGTACGGCGAGTAGACGACGTTGTCCTCGATGCGAGCCTTCATATTCAAAGCTTTATACGTTCAAACCAACCTGCGGAAAGAAATAACGATAGTGGTTACCAACTTGCTGCTTGATATGATCGAAAATGGTTTTGCAGTGAACTTTTTATTTTTATTTTGGATGCACTTTCCAGGAAATGTGAATAGAAATGTACAGGCATTGAGACAAAAACGAATATAGGCGGTATAAAACCTGCACGCCTTGTGTCGCTCCTATCTATCTATCTATCTATCTATCTATCTATCTATCTATCTATCTATCTATCTATCTATCTATCTATCTATCTATCTATCTATCTATCTATCTCCTCATGGTGATACGATAAGAAAACAGCGGGTAAAGCGGAATGCCCACAAAATATAGCAACACGTGAGACACATGTGCAGGTGACATGCAAGATGCAGCGTTATATATTTTTCGGGAGGCGGTGGTCCCATAGCGTCTGTCTCGGCAGAAAGGACAGTCCACCCTCGAGCTGCCATGGGTCAATGCTGGGAAGAAAGATTTTACGTTTTACGTAAATCACGCTAAGACAAGGCGAGAAAGGAAGAGGTCAGCGCAAGCGCAGACTAGCAAGACGGATTTTTGAAGATATCACGATATTGTATTCCTAATAAGTACACTGGTGCGAATGAATAAAAAGAGTCGGTCGTGCTATCGGCGGTTTCACATCCTTTCGAACCGGGTGGTTGGTTCACGAGGCAAATGTGGTTGGTTCATGTGGCATATCGGCATTTGTAATGCCAGGCGGCTCCCATGGCCAATCCTAAGCAAGAAGAATCTTCGCTGAGGCAGTCAATAACAGAACCTCGTGTGTGTCCGACGCACCAAAGCCAGTAACATGGACCAGCGTTCCACACTAGCTTGCTGCAGAAGTTCAGTCTGGCAATTCTTCTTTCCTTGGTTTGTCGTACCAGAATGTCGGTTGCCCTACTTGCATTAACGTGACGGGGCTTTGTGCTAATGACTGCTCCAAGGAACATTGTTGCTCGCTCAAGACCAGCCGAGGAAGCACTCTAGCAA
>CM023483.1:126339381-126378538 GCA_013339685.2 Hyalomma asiaticum | reverse complement strand
CTGCGCTCTCGCGGACGTCAGGGCGACGTCAGGCGACGTCATGCGGCGCGAAATTGCTTCGACGAATGGCAGGCGCCTAAAAGCATAAAGTGACGTCAAAAAGCATAGATTTTGGAATGGAATCGTTACGCGTAGCACCCCAGCCTCGCACAATCGTTGCATGATCGTGTGACGGCGACGGTTCGCACGCTTTGAGTCGTTACTCATGAAACAAGCTCCTAATTCTTCTTGAACCATTCTAACAACATGGAACGGTGGCGCCGCGCGCAGCAAACGATCCAACTCAGATAAATGAGCACATTTTAGTCCCCTTAGTGGTATTTTTTCCTACAGGGAGCCTTTTGCACGCGACACGCAACTGTATCAAATTTGGTCCTTTGGATGAACCGTTCTAACGGTGCTCTCAAGGTATGCAGTTCGTCTCCTTCGGGCAAATTCTTGTTTAGGGTGTAAGCGTAACGGGCAAGGACAGCAGTCTACATACTGCCCGGAACATTGGACTTTTGCTACGAAGTTTTAGCACTAACATGAAGACACCTTCGAGTGACACAATAAGGCAATAAATTGAAGATGTTATGGTACAATGGAAATGAGGAAGCTCTCCATAATTTTTAGTAAGAACGCACTGAAAGTACGACCTAAAATAGAAGCAGGAGTATTAGAATCACTACTCCGTTGACTGCTGATTAAAGAGATGATGTTTTCATCCCCTTTTCTGGTATTGGTTTCTGGGAAAACTTTTCTGGTATTGGTTGTGAGAAGCTATCGAAATTTCACTCTCAAGATGAAATCTTTTGCTTGCTTTTACTTACCTCGAAATTGCTCATTCCTGCGTATAAAAAGGGGACCTTTAACATTGTCACCGCAACACTTTGAGCGTCGTAGTGCACTCACTCGACAGGATAACTCCATTACGTCGCTTGTTGTCGACGGCCCGGACAAGCTTTCTTTCTTCGTCTTGGCAGGAAGAAAACGCTGAACACATGGGTGAATGCTACGTCATCGACATTGCAGTGAACATTCATGTCTACAAAATTGTCGTACCGCGTACTCAATGCATCAGTAATCGAGGAATCATCACCGTGTTCAAAAGCGGGAAGGTAGGCGTGATATTGCCGCGATCAGTGCCTTCTGGTGTGTTTCTTGCGTATTTAGCTGCCAGCGTCTGGCAGCCGGAGCTTTTATCTCTGTTCGAAACGAAGCCCGTGTTTCGCTCTCTCCCTCTTTTGTAGCTCGTCCAGGGTATCTGATTTGATAGGGGGAGCGCTTCGCCCTGTTGTAACTAGCGCATTATTATCGCTATAATTCGATGGCTTCGAAAATAAAGAATAACGCCGAGGCCCCAAAAAAGTGCGCAGCAGAAACTCCGCGGCTCTCTTCCCGCCGACGCTCGCCTGTACACGTCGTCGCTTTGTTGGCTGCTTCTTCGCTGCTTTCATTTTTCTTGAGTTTACTGCGGAGCACGAATTCGCTGCAATAATCCTCGTTTTCTGAACGAACATTGCATCATTCTTGGCTAGGCGACATCTGGTGGAGGTTCTGGGTATGTGAACCCTCTGAAAGTCGTCAGGCAAGTCAAACTCGTTCCAGGCGCCGACAGCAAGGTCTTCCGGAGTTCTTGCTGCTTCCGGAGAAAGTGAAGAAAGAACACGTCGTGGCCATAGCCATGAACAACGCTGCCACCATGACGAATACTACCAACCCTCCTGGAGTTCTTCAGCAACCGAGGAAGCCGCCACCATTTGATGGGTCACCCTCGGAGGATCCCGAAGAATGGTAGGAGCAAGTTGAACATATAACATGTGATTGCGTCAAGCTATTCAGCCACTGGGACGACGAGGAGACACTGAGACACGTGTTTTTCTACCTCGCAGACTCAGCTCGGACTTCGTTCGAAAACCATAAGTGTTCCATAGAGTCCCGGCCGCGATTTAGGACGCAATTTTTAGCGATTTTAGCGACACCACGGTTTGCGGAAGGAGCGGGCTGAGGTCTGGCTGTAGACGCGTACGCAACAACCCAGCGAAGTTGTAGTTGTGTTAGTCGAAGAGATGAAAAGGCTGTTCAGGCGACCTGACCCTGAAATGGCCGAAGAAGCTACGCTCCTTAATGCGTAGCGTCAAGGAAGAACTGTTTGCCGGGTTTGTGCGTAATCCGCCAAAAACCGTTGCCGAATTCGTGGCCGCGGCCAGTACAGTTGAGAAGGCCCTCGAAATTCGTGCCAGGCAGTATAGCCGTCGCTGCGTTGACACGGCCAACGCAGCGTCAACGAACTACGTTGACGGCAACCAGGTTCCGACGGATACGCTACGCGAGGCGATCCGCGCAGTGGTAAGGGTGGAGCTGCGTAAACTTCTCCCAACGGCGCCGCAACCCAAGTCGCTTTCCTATGCGACGTGATCCGCGAAGAGGTGCAACAAGCACTGGCGACTTCTAGGCTGCCGAACCACTCCGTAAGCCGCAGGATATGGCCTACGCCGCGGCTCACGTCTCATTTAAATCGGCATTGTCAGGGTGTACTGAGAAGAGTTTCAAAAATATGTGTACCTCCCGGTGCTAAAGGATTTTCCTTTAAACTTCAGACACTCTCCCAGTTAACACCTGGTTGAATTTGAGAGGCTGCTTCGTGCCATGGTCCACGAACTGCCGACTCGGTCCACGAGCGGAAACAAATGATCACTGCTCGGACGTAATATTTTGGGGACATTCCCCAGCGGACTCTTAAGAGGACATGGACATCACTCCGTACACAATCAGGTTTCTACCGTTCAAAACGATTGCCGGTCCACCCTATGACATGTTCGTAGTACTTGGTTTGTACAGCCTATGGAGATCGAGAGTGTGTGATCGCCATGCCGAAAACCCACGTTCCACTAGACCAATCAACCGTGAAAGCGTGGCCTATGTAAGAAGTGTGTACGCTGCGCAAGAACATCCGCCTGACTGGATGCACTTGTTGGACGCGTGTGGTTTGAGTTTTGAGTGCATATCTCTCCCAGTAATATGACCAAGTTTTCATTTCCATGTAATAAAGAAATAAAATATGTCGGTGTTCTGGTGGAAGCGCTTCTAGCTCCTACCGTCGCACCCTGGCTGTTTGTGTGTTCTAACCTCGTCAAGGGATACTTTTAAATGCGAAGCATTTCTTAGCGAACTTCGGCGAGTTTGAGCATATCTATCTATCTATCTATCTATCTATCTATCTATCTATCTATCTATCTATCTATCTATCTATCTATCTATCTATCTAGCCGCCTACGATTTTGTGCTCTCCTGGCCGTTTCGCTAATCGGATGTTTACGAAAATTGGTATCCCACATCATGACTACATGCGAACATAAATGACAGGTCATAACATGAAAATCGTGACATGCATGTCATGAGCGGCATGATTTACATGCCACGGTCTTGGTGCTCTCCTGGCCGTTTCGCTGATGGGATGTATATGAAAATTGGTATGGCACAACGAGACAGCCTGACGAACATAAGTGGCAGGTCATAACATGAAAATCATGATATGCATGACATGAGTGGCATGATTTACATGCCACGGTCTTAGTGCTCTCCTGGCCGTTTCGCTAAAGGGATGTATACGAAAATTGGTATGCAACAACATGACTGCATGACGAACATAAATGACAAGTCATAACATGAAAAGCATAACATGCTTGTCATGGGCGGCATGATTTACATGACAGGCGTTTCGTTAATGCGACGTATACGGAAATTGGCATGCCGCGACATGGCTGCATGGCAAACATAAATGACAGGTCATAACATGAAAATCGTGACATGCATGTCATGAGCGGCATCATCTACATGCCACTCGTTTCCTTAATGGGATGTATACCAAAATTGCAAGTGCGCAACACGACTGCATGACGAACGTAAATGACAGGTCATAACGTTAGAATCATGACATGCGTGTATGAGCGGCATGGTTTACAAGCCACAGTCATGGTGCTCTTGCGGCCGCTTCGTTAACCAAACTCGGTACAGCGAGACAACAATGCAAATCCATTTTACGTTCCTTATGCGTGCTTCGCATTCCTTGATTCCCACTGCACGTGGGATCTGCCAATTTTTTCTACCCTGCATGAATGTTAATTTTCCGGACATCTACTTCCGTTACGGAAGTACGTCAGATTCCTTGGTGGACCCCGGCACAAAACACTTTCGTGTTAAAGTGATGTCGCAAATGCTTTTGTACAATTTTTAGTTTTACAAAAATACATAATCATACGAAAAACTGACAGAAAAAACGAAAAATAGCCTTGCGTACCTACAGGAATGCTTGCGGTACTCACAAAGTTGAGCAATGCGCGACAAAGGCGTAGTTGGCATACTGTTCCAAAAGGGCAGACGTACAGCCGCCAACATCTTTAACTTGAGTGCGGCGACCGTTTTGGGCATCAGCGCCGCGTAGCGGAGCCAACTTGCAAAACGATCGAGGCTATAAGCCCGCCGACGCCGCGCGCTCGGCTTTTACCGTCGCCTGCTAGGCTGTTCTTTTTTGCGGTAGGCACGCTCTTATCAGCTTGATTGAGACGAACAGACAGCATGACTAGGCGAATTGTTTTGCTCGTATCTGGTGTTCCGAAACAGAGCGTCGATATCAAGCTGATAAGGGCGTGCTTACCGCATTAAAGAAGAGCCTAGCAGACGACGGTCGAAGCCGAGCGCGCGGCGTCGGCGGGCGCATAGCCTCGATCCTTTTGCAAGTTGGCTCCGCTACGCGGCGCTGACGCACAAAACGGTCGTCGCTCGCGCACTCCAGTTAAAGAAGTTGGCGGCTGTACATCCCGAAAGAGAAGGAAGCGATTAAACATTTGACGCACAAACACATGCGACAAGCCACGACCTCCTGCCTCAGCTCGCCTGAATAGTTTCGTCCTACTGCAGCTTTCCCATGTGGAGCCCCCACAAAGACAGCGAATAACCTATCAAGCCTTTGTAAACTCGTGTAAAACTTAGTAAGTCCATCACGTACCAGAGCTTGCTCATAAGAAATATATTACATACAGCAGCTCGGCGAACGTTGAGATACAAGTGCCGTTCTACCGCATCGTTTTTTTCGACGCGGTTGTTTTAACTTTTCAGTCTAGTACTCATCGGTGCTTTATAGTGCTCGAAGGGTAAGCCTATGTATTTTGGTGAACTTCTAGATCACATAATGTTCGCATAATTATATGGCACTGGTGACCATGACTGAGAAACACACACAGAGCACAAACGGACAATTGCTTGCCTTAGGGCCTTCTCCGAGTGGTTCATCTTGTTGTTCTCGGCGCTTAAGTTTTTAGTTGCCCGTAGCACAGGTCAGCATTTCCAGAAATATCTCAAATGAGGATTGCACCTGGCAGCTTGAATTAAGGCATTCATAGTGTTACGAAGCATTATACAGTGAGGACAAGTGTTGAGCTACACGAAGTAAGAACGGCGATGAGTGTTCTTGAAACGCTTGCGCGTGTGTGTGCCTTCAGCCATTTTGTCGGTTCCGCCAACACTGTAAATAATCATTTCATCACTCTTGCGTCTCCGTCACAATATTGTCGCGTGTTCGTGATTATGATGGATGCAGCAGGCTTCAAGGCGTTGACAGTCGAACTGTTTATTGGGAGAAGTTATGCCCGGTAAAAAATGCAAATGACACAACAAGGCGATAGTGGCGTGAACAGTCAGCGCTCGGCGATAAAAATTGACAGGCGGTGACATGCGTCGCCTTTGATACGTTAGTCGCAGTGCGCTCTGGCACTATCGCCGATATTGTGGGAGGAACTCAAGTATGCTAGTCGACCGCGCAAACATTGAAGAACCATAGACGCCGTTCGCGAAGAAGCATGCAAGATAAGCGTAGACCGCACTACGCGTTACAAGAAAGTGATAAAGGTCATCCCCGTGAACAAAATAAAGCAATGATACCTGCCACTGGGTGATTCCACGTAAGATCAAACAAAGCATGGCTGGTCACCCTCTTAAATTTATTTCAAAATTTTATATATTGCTGCCCGATGTGTGGAAAGAAGAGATCCGCAGTTGGTTTTGCTAGCAAAAATTTTGTCGAAGCGTCGGGAGTCAATAATGACGAAGAGGTGGAGTGCCGCGCTTACCTGCTCTTCTGTTTTGGCCAACTTTGGTTAATAATTACACAAGCTATACTAAGGTTAGGTGGTTGAAAGTTTTTAAAGTAAACACACGCATGCGTTTACTTGTGATAAATTATTTTTGCTTTTTTTGGGGAGTGTACTTATTTTAATAAAAATCCTCAAAATCAGCCCAGGAAGCACTTTTCTGTCCACTTTGCGGGCTTATATCTCAAAAAAGGCTTGTGGCCGAGCGGTGAAAATTCAGCATTACGTTCTAAACATACTCTTTTGTCCAACTGCAAAAGCTTATATTTATATGACTTTTCAATAAAGAGATACGGGCGGGCGAACTTCAAAAAAACACCGAACAGTGAAAATTTCTGAAGACAATTAAAAAAACCACATTTTTGATATTTTTTAAACTTTGTACACTTATTATCCTTCCCGTTGGCTTTCACAATCACCAAAACCATGTTGCATAATTTTGTTCCACTAGGAGTTACAGGCCGTCGAATTAAACCCTTACGCAATGATAGGCAATTGTTGATCCGGCTTCTTGCCCGCTGAGTGTATAGAATGAAAACAGAATTGAATTTGTGGCCCTTAAGAGGCCAGCAGCACCGAAAAAAGGTGTTAGAGGCACTGATGACGTCAATTTAGAAACGATTTGGTCACCCGAGCGGCCATGAGTGCGGGGCTACCGAGCAGGTGCGCGCACCCCCCAGATGCTCTCTCTAAGAGGGGCACAGTCAGAGCTCCTTTTCGCCTCCTTAAACCAAAAGTGTTCGAAACATTTCTTGGGTAACTTCAACGCGTGTGCATTAGAGATTCGCTATCCATTCTGTCTTTTGTTCGCACCATACTTAGGCCCTAATAACAAGGCGGAGATGGAAGCAAGATCAAAAAAAAAAAAAAAAACACTATCAGGTAGCTATGAGCGCTCGCTTCACGCACGCGGTCGACAGCCGCCGCCGCCGCCGCCAGAGAAACTGTGCACCGCTACTTGTGGTCAGTATAACGCAAGAACGTGGCACTCCAGTGGCAAAGCAAGACATTGAACGCCAAAGGAAACAAAAGCAAAACAATTGGTAACCGGACGCGCGCACCTATCTCAGATTAGACTCTACACCTTGCGACCGCGCCGGGTAAAATGTTATCCCCAGCATGATGTGCGTGCTTGTGCCATTTGCGCCAACTATAATCTTTGCCTTGCTGCGGTTGAGAACATTACTGGCCACAGAATCGATGCTGATGAGGTTCACTCAGCGTTCGTTTCCATTCCTTCACCATCAGAGTGCCTTTTAGGCGAATGCAATCAGCGTCCAAAAGGCAGGTCCCTGACACTGGAGGAACTTAATATCCCAGAAGACGAAGAAACACTGCTAGAAATGTGGGAGGCAGGCGACCTTGTAAAAAAAGTTTTGACTGCTGACACTTTTTTAATCATCTTCGAGTATTGGTGGATCATGCACAACCACATCAGGAAGACAAAAAGTAGAGCTATATATACGAGGAAAAGCAATGCATGCACCGTGGAAGCATTAAATTCCACTTTGATTTTGCCGAAAAATGGACTGTCGTGCTTCCTGATGAAGTTCAGGCATACCACTACCACAAACAGCAAGTATTTGTCATTACACGCGTGGTAACAACGAGAAAATCTACGAAGAGTTTCGTTGTTGTTCATGACGACTTGAGCCACGACTCCGCTCACGCCTGCTTGGCTCGAGTGAAAGTGAAAGAATGGGTGGAAGACAACCTGCCGGTTTATTCCAAGGTTTCATATGTGAGTGATGAACCCACCAGTCATTTAAAAAAACAGATATTTCGGAAAGAGCTGTTGTCCCAGTACCCAATGGGTATTTTCAGCAACTGGACACGGGAAAAACGCGTGCGATGGAGTCGGAGGTCCCGTCAAGCATCAGGCAATGCTCAACAACTTGAGGACAAACCCTGAAAGTACAATTCGTACAGCCAGAGACTTTGAAACCATTTTCTCAGAGAAACTGAAAGGTGTGCATCTAATACACCTTGAAGAAAAAGAAGTTGTTGCCTTCCGCGAGTTAAAGAAGGAAGAGTGGATGAGAGTACCCGCGTTCCATGGTCTTGGCATGCCTGGCAGCTATCCACGTCAACGGAAGCACCTCCTGGCTTGTACGTGGCACGAATAGCCGGGCCTGCTTGGAAGGAGTTACGTGTACATGAAAGAAGAAATCTGAACTGTCTAATTAATCCAATAAACAGAATTTCAGCCCAGCAACATGATTTAATGAAGCGGTTCTTCTTGACCTTCACAAAATTTTCATTTTGCTAAAGGTTCTTTGGAAAGCGCTCTTTGCTTATTGCATTTTTATCCTATCTTTCTTTTTTTTTTGCCGGGCAGGGGGGGGGGGAGGAATCTAAGCTACGCATTGAGTTCTTACTGCCTTTTTGCTGAGGTAAAGGCGGAAAATGTCTGTCTGCGCTACGATACCGCGGCGCATCAAAGAACCCCACGCGTTCAAAGCTGATCCCTAATCATTCAATATTGTGCTCCTCGCAGCTAATATGCAGCGTTCAGATATAAATGACCAGGCACATTATCATGCCAAAATTTGAAAGCCGTACGCGATCACAAATGTCAGAATAATCAGACGTTCATGGTTCGCTGAGCCTTCCAGAAGGGTATAATTTGACGGCCTGTAACTCCTAGAGGAACAAAATTATGCAACATGTTTTTGGTGCTTATGAAAGCCAACGTGAAGGAGAATAACTGCACAAAGTTTAAAAAATATCAAAAATGGGTTTTTTTTTGTCTTCAGAAATTTCCACTGTTCGGTGTTTTTTTGAAGTTCGCCCGCCCGTATCTCTTTATTGAAAAGTCATATAAATATAAGCTTTTGCAGTTTGACAAAAGAGTTTGCTTAGAACGTAATTCGGAATTTTCGCCGCTCTGCTGCACGCCTTTTTTGAGATATAAGCCCGCAAAGTGGACAGAAAAATGCTTCCTGGGCTGATTTTGAGAATTTTTATAAAAATATATACACTCCCCATAAAAAGCAAAAATAATTTATCAGAAGTAAAAACATGGGTCTATTTACTATAAAAAATTTCAGCCACCTAACCTTAGTATAGCTTGTAATTAATAACCAAAGTTAGCCAAAACAGAAGAGCAGGTAAGCGCGGCACTCCATCTCTTCGTCATTGTTGACTCTCGGCGCTCCGACAAAATTTTTGCTAGCAAAACCAACTGCGGATCTCTTCTTTCCACACATCGGGCAGCAATATATAAAATTTTGAAATAAATTTAAGAGGGTGACAAGCCATGCTTTGTTCGATGTTACGTGGAATCACCCCACTATATAACTTCCGGGGAGGGCTCAATCGCTTGAACGTCGAGCAGCGGGTAACCATATAAAGCATACATGCGCGTAAAAGGAAGTGACACACCACGCGTAACAGTGGCCACCACGAATGATAACTAAAGTCTATTACTTATCAGTGAAAAGATGGTACCATACACTTAGGTCCTTGGTTGTATTGGGACAAATCTATAAATAGCGTTGTAAGATATAATAGGCTTACTTTCATTCAGCGAAATCTTCGACAAGACCACTGTCGCCCCAGCCATGATGCAGCCATACGTGGCTAGTAGATTGTGTATAGAGTTCTTTAGGTGAATGCAGATTCTGTCTCCGGGTAGGACGCCATTCTGCCGAAAGCCTACTGCGTAGCGTTGCATCAGAGCCAGTACCTCAGCACGTGTCATACTTGTGACGTTATCGATCTGAAAACAGGGAAAGATTACTCCCTAAATTTTGCGAGAGAAACGTTGTAAGTAGAACGCGCTTGTAAGAGCGGGAGCCCCTATGAATTACAGCTCGTTAGCTACTACTAGCTATGTTCATTTTGTTCTGCCCCCTGTATCTCCCTAACAAACACTACAATCAATGGTCGGCAAGTGATACGTCATATACTAAGAACCCTTCCGTTGAAGTTCAAGCCTACGTCGCGTCGTGGCCGCATACGCTTCTGCATCGTACTTCTGGCTGAGACCGAGGTCACAGAGGCTTTTGCCGAGCAATGCAGCCCCGTGAAAGTAAGGCAGGAAGCTTCTCTGGGAAGCCGTGAGCTTGCGAGCTATACGACAGAGAGAGGACTAGTCGTGTGTCCCGACAATGCCAGGATATGTGGCCGTTCACGGAAGTGAAAACTCTGGAGCGGACAGCGGCCTCCTGGACAACGTCGCACATTAGCAGACCACGATCACGACGTGACAAGAAGAAAAAGGATAACGCCAACGAGGACCAGTGCATAGTACGCGGCAGTGTCGTGATTGTGTGTGTGTGTGGGTGGGGGGGGGGGGGGGGAAGGCGGGGTGTCATTGTGCACATGCATTATACCCCTACTGGTATCGCAGGTAGTGTGATCTTTGAGAAGTGTGCTTTTCTGGTACTGATTTCATGATTATCTAATACTGAATATAGGAGAGCCCGCAGTATATTTCCCTCGCAGACGATAAGCGAACATTTGGTGGTGTAGCGATAATAATAATTTATGGAGTTTTACGCCCCAAAACAGAGATATGAAAATGAGAGACCCCGTCGTGGAGGGCTCCGGAAACATCGACCACCTGGGCTTCCTAACGTGGTTAGCCTAGCAAGGATATACTTTCATGCCGTATAAACAGCATCAATGCAGTGTTGTCACTGTGGAGAGTGCACTGTTCCTCACTTTTTGAGTATTATTAGGCTAACGTCGAAAAGCGCATACGGGGCTTTGATTCGGCGGGCAATTCCGAACGAGTAGTGCTCCTCTGGTGGAAGCAGAGTCTTGGAAGTGGAGCCCCGCGCTTTAGAAAGCGCCATTTATATTCAAAAAATGTTGCTTGTCTGCTTCTATTTCTTGTGTGGTACTTCAATTCAGTTCAATTTATTCCATTTACTTTCTTACGATACAGCGTAACATTGTTAGTGATATGTATTACATTCGGGGGTCCCATACTTACCAGAACTGACGGGGGCCTACTATAACATACTAAAGCACATATATGTTAAGTGTCAAGTGCAGCGTGACAAGAATAATACATTTACAAAAACTTACACGAAAGCTGGGAAGAACGAAAGATTAAAAAGAATGAAAGGAAAAATTGATGAAAACTGAGAGCGACAAAAAGAAAAAGAACAGGCATGGTACTTAAATCTATGAATTATACAATAGTTAGTAGAAGCCGGCAAAAAAGAAAGTTCCAGTGGAAAACCTTCATGATACAGGCGTCATTATTTCATCAGAACAAAGTGAAAAGTTGTTGTAACGGTGATATCGAGCCCCATTATGAGGACCCAACTTCGTGACAGGGACCTGCGGTCAAGCCATATGCGTCGGTCGCGCCTTAGCGACAGCCATTTGGCGCGCCTTCGGCTTGCGCGTGCAACGTTCTGTGCGTGCGTAATGCTATGCACTGCCTCCACAAGTACTTTCCCTTAAAATAGCCAGCTCCCTTTAAAGGAGAATCGGCAAAACACATGACTATTATTGGCAATGCAGTCCATCCGGCACCAATTTATTTTATGATTAGCTAACCTAATTTAAATCCGTCAAACTTGAATCGCATTTAAAATGTGAGTAATCTGCTACACCAAATATCAAATAGAAAATGTTCTAATTCGCTCAGTCTTATTCGAGTGCTTTGTTTCGTTACTCTTTTAGCAGCACAAAAAATCGCAGTGAGTACGTGAGCAACCCTGCAGTCTGTTGTTCCAAAATTAATCGCGAGAATGGTGGTTCCATGTGCCGTCTTTTATAGGATGGGAAATATTTTGGCACTTCTTAACGTGGGACTTCTTAGTGTATTTCCCAAATTGCGTGTGTATTTCCCAAATTGTGTGCGTCCTTCTTCTGGCGATAAAATTCACTACAGTTCAGGTGTCGGCAATTGTCCGTGGTGGAAAAGTGGACGCGGCAACGTATTGGTCGCGCCGTGTTCACGTGGCACGCTGCTTCGTTCAAATGACATTTTTTTTAAAATTTTCATTGAGCCGATTCTCTGTTACAGCGGTTTAATTTGTAAATAACCAATTTTGTATGGAGCCTTTATTAGATGAAATAGGCTTGCATGTTCTTCCCTGTACCGCCGACTTTAGAGTGGTTTTGGATTGTGGATTTGGATCTTTTAGCGAAAACCCCTGAACTGCTTTCATTGCACAGGACCAAGCGTACGTTTATACTTCCCATAGGCACTTGCACATCGAGCACAGCAGTCATATTCGTTTCGATGCTTGCGAGCGACTGATCAAGCATACTGCGTTTTGCAAAGTACGCCTCAGCGAGCCTCCATTAAGAACTAGTTGCTAATGCAGTCGCCTGTCAGTGCATGCGAACCTGTGTACTTAACCCATGTACTTTTGGATCCAGGCGGCGCAGCATTGAAGCATTAGGAGCCTTTGGTTGAACTTGAAATATATGCTTGCCCAGAGAACCTATAAAACGAGTTTCATTATTTCTTAAAGCTCGAGGCATTCACGTAAGCTAGCCTGGTTGGCAACTCATATAGCGTATCAGTATTTTCTGCTTCGAGGATATTGAAAAGTCTAGACGCCAGACACTCTACGATGATGTAAATATATAGCGCAAAGCGCGTTCTTTCGGGGCCATGACAACGCGCGACATATGGCCGATTTAAGGAGAGTGAAGAGCAGGGCTGGTTGGTTCATGATCAAATTCGACGTAAAGCCAGCAATGCAGGACACGGACATGTCCGTGTCCTGCGTTTCTGGGTTTTCGTCGAATTTGATATGTCTGATTGCGTCCCCAAAAATATGCCATTACAAATTCCTATAGTGCCGCTCACAATTTCATAATACTGCAGAAACTGGGAAACCTAGGAAACACAGAACAGTAGCGCCATGTGATTGCAATATCGCCTGGCAACTAATTTTCTCACGCGCCTCTGATTTTTGGCGATACCAGTACAACTAAAACAATTGTCAAAGTTAGGTCTACTGGCATTAAAATCACGTCACTTGACACTGTGATCTAAAGAAATAGTTACTAAGTGTCCCCTTGGAGAAGACAGAGTATAGAGGCCATTCATATCTCGTACACATCCCCAACGTGCGACTTTGCAGTCTAGAAGATTGTGCTTTGCTTTGTTATTAGCGACAACTCTGAAAAAACGGGGTCACATTTTAGTTATGGTCTCTAAGGTTCGAATAATATCCAGTCACGCCTTTGGCCTTGCCATCGTCCCTCCTCCCATCCTTCAAGCACTTCTACGTTAACTTATACCTTTAATATTAGGCCATTCAATTTTAGCTTCCACATTGTGTTATTCTTGATTAATTGGAGCTATGCAACTTTGGCACACCCAATGGCTGCACCCAAGCTCAGATAATTAATATTCATCTTCGTATTCTTTCGGTAACGGCACGTTCCCTGTACATGGGCACTAGCAGGAGAAAAATTTACCCATAGATAATCATCGTTTCTTTGCATCAGCACATTTTTTTGCGTATGATAAAAATTACGATGATATTCTTTTAGTTCATGCTATATATTGCAACATTTGCAAAAGAAAAATCCCTGTGGATGTTCAGCAAATTTTTCCCTCGAAGCAAAATGTAATTGTTTCGGTAAACTCCAAGCCATGATAATAAATAGGCGGTTCGAAAATTCTTTGGCGTAGCATTTTAGGCAGTCCGACGATACAACTATGGTGAATCGCTTCTTCTTCATTACAGAAGGGTCACGGTGAGAAAGATACCAAACGTGACCTGTGCATATAAACAAATAGCGAATTTCCACTAGTGGCGCAAGGTTTGTGAAGCAGCGAAGCTGCTGGGCACTTGACCAGTGCCGGTTTGTCTCTGGCACACCCGCATTTTGTCGCGGTCCGAAAGTTCGGCAAACGCCTCGCGATGAGATGCTCTACGAGGCCAAGTGAACGCTTCCGAATGTTCCACAGCGAGCTCATCGTAAGGATATTCGCGTCGAACCAGAGACGGTGGCAGACACCGCATCCGTGGCTTAGGCTTGACGCCGTTTCACCCCTTTTGTACACTGCACTCTGCATGCCTATCTTACACAAGGAGCTGCTTGGACGCCACGAGAGGACGCATGATCTCGTGGCGCGAAGCTATGCACAAACGCATAGCTTTGCGAGGTGGTGTGCAGATCTACGCACACTGTCTTTCTTATTCTGCTGCTAGCATGTCAAACACGTGCGTTCGCCAGCAGTTTTGTCATTGTAGTGGCTGGCTTGGGGCATGAGCGCAAGAGTAGAAAGGAGCGCGCGTGAGAACACCGCGGATTGGGCATGTCGTAGACGCTGACATGCAATTTAGGGTAGCCCAAGTAATGATGATGACAGTTTCTTGGGCCCGGTCGTTTAACAGCGTAGCTGTTAAATATTCGACGGGAGTTTGGGTGGCTGTCTTCCTTTTCGTCAGCAGCGTGACAATTCATGGCGGTTGCCTCGTTACCGTAAACGTGGCCTGAACCGAAGGCATCTGTTTCGCACAACGTGGCATCGTCATGTCGGTAATGTTACACTTGAACTAAGAACAGCACTATGTCTTTCCACGCATCGATGAATGTCCCGAACACCGACCATTCATGTGTATCTAACGAGTTAATACAAAATAGGTGCTGGACATTACGTGCGAGACGGAGATCATTACGATAAGCACTACAATGGCGGAGTTTAGAATGAATTGATCACGCGCTTTGCTTCTACTTGCGCACAAATGCAAGATCACTGGTGTTCCTCAATTTCTCCGCAGTTTAGTTGGATCCTGCGCGGCCAGGAATAGAAATCGAGTCCTCAATCATGCCAGGGTGGCATCTCACTTGCGGAGCTGCAGCGCAAGGTCAACTAACCAATTGTCTTGTACTCGGCGTCAATACGCTCCTGAGATGGGAAGAGCGCTGACGCATGCTGACTGCTTTGTTCTTATTGCGTGTGATTTACTAAGTGAAATATCCTCCACAGCACCGTGCCCATGCGCCTGTTCCTGTGGCATTGCGGCGCGGTCGGCTCCGACCTAATCAACCCTAGCGCGCCTGTAAGGACGCGTATCAAGAGTGCGTGCACGAAAAAGGATGTCGTGCAAGGACAACTCCAAAAAATGGCGCAAGCGGGTACTCTGAGCTAGTTCTTTGTGAACGGCGTGGCCAAGCAAGAAAAGCAGCCGTGCACAGGCATGTTGTGAAAAAAAGAACATACATACCAACAACAGCCCCTCACTTCAGAACCATACGTGCGCGTTGCTGAAGCAGAATATGGTCTACGTGACCGTAAATACATGTGCATAGCAACACAGGCGATCTCAAATTGCCCATTAAAGAGTATCATAATTGTAGACCACTTTGGTAGTTTTCGATGTCTTAATTAGGCTACTGTGTTCCCGTGCACCCTACCGCTAAGTTAAGGAGGACAAAATGACCTTGAACATGCAATGCCTCCCTCAGCATACTTTTGTATGACATAAGCAGTATCACATAAGAGTATGGTTTCTCAAAACAAATATTCATAAGGTGACTTGCATGCTCACCAGTGCAGTTTTGGTTGGGTTCAACAACAACTTCTCCTCGACCAATGAACAGAAGGAAGACACGGGAATATCGATGGGCGGGTACGGAGAGTACACGACAGCATCCTCAATGCGAGCCTTCATCTTCAGAGGATAACCAAGGAGTCACTGCAAGAGAAGAAAACCTTTACAGTCACCAGAAAAATCACTTTCAGGAAAATTCGACATGCTTTCTGTATCCTGATGCCCATTCGTTGGTCTGACAATGTGCAGGTCGTTGTTAAACCAAAAATAAAGGACACGATTGAGGGGTGGATATCAATCAGCATAGCCGCAAAAGGACGAAGCACCGCGTTTTTAGGAGAGAATGTTCTGCTTGTATGTATTTAAATCTATATTCGAGCTGTGGTGAAGCGCACTGAATTCACTGTTATCGTGTTTAGCAGAATAACATTTCCCGCTATGAAATAACGAAAGGGAAGGGGTCAAGGGATCAATTTTTTATTTGTTAGAAACAACTTAATGAGCAAACAAGCAATTAAGCCTAGGAAAGCATAGGGGAAGATAAGTGCAGTATTGTAACTGTGGAGTCCACAATAACAATACTACAGTTAACTTCCCCTATGCTTTCCTAGGCTTCGTTATCTGTTTGCTTATTAAGTTGTTTCCAACATTTCCCCCCTATATTTATTTACAACCAGAGTAGACCATAACATGCGGTTTCAGTTAGCATTAACTACGAAGTATAAGATTTCATTGTAGTGTTATAGCGGCAAAAATATATCAGAATATTGTGGGGCCCCTTCTGCTTATTGTTCACACTAGAGTAAGCGGAAGGAGCTTAGAGACTGTGCAATAACTGCAGCGTGTCCAGGCAGTAAATTGTCTGTTGATGTCCATTGGTGTCGATTGATAGCAAAACAGTCATTGTGCGCATTTGAACGACTTCTTACAGTCTACTTACAGCAATGTATTCCTCAATCTTTAATGACCAATAGGTTTTCGGGTACGTCGGATTCTTCTCGTCAAAAATTACCAACGGCTGAGTATAGTGCCCCATGTCACGACGCTGTTTAACACCGCTCAATTTTCAAAAACATCTCATGAGTTCCACGTTTGCGACCAGACCTCTGGGTCGCGAAGCACAATCGATGAGTTTGCAAAGGTGACAAGAAATCCGCTTACATAGAACATTCCTCGAATGCTTCAGCTACCACATGTGATCCGAATGTGCGAATTAGACAACTGATTGAGATCACTTTTTCGCCACACCTCTGCTTGTTACGTGGAGCAATGCTTTAGGAGGCGTGCATTGCATGAGGCGCGATTCCTCATAATCGAAATTATTTGCTCACGTGTACACCAAAGACAAAAGGAGGAGATTAAAGGCATATTCGCTTACGAAAAAGGATGTCGTACAACGACAACTCCAAAAAATGGCGCAAGCGGGTACTCTCAGCTAGTTCTTTGTGAACGGCGTGGCCACGCAAGAAAAGCAGCCGTGCACAGGCAAACACGTTGTGAAAAAAAGAACACACATACAAACAACAGCCGCTCACTTCAGAACCATAGGCGCGTTGCCTCGTCGCTTGATACATCAGCCTCGATAAATGCTGGCATCATATTGTCCACAAATGGGTATAACCATCGACGCGAGTACGAGGCGCTATCCCATTTGTTGTGTTTTGCTAACCATAGGGATTCAAAAGTTTAGGACTAAACTTGCTCTGATCGCACATGCCACCCATGACGTTATTTTAAGTATTCCTTTCTTGCGTGACAGCGGGGACACGTTGGATTGTGGTAGTGGCGACATTTCTATTCGCGGCGAAATGCCTATTCCTGTGACAGATTTCACAAATGATACCTCGGACGTTTTCTCGGTGTCGCAAGATGTTTGCGTGCACCCACGTACTGCAATGTTCGTAGCCGTGCTCTCTTATCGTCCTCCTCGCTTGGGGTCGTGCTACGCGCTAGCCGAGCCGAATCTCAACAACGCGCTCAAGAAAAATGTGATAGTGCCTCGTCGCCTCGTACTCGCCGTCGATGGTTAAAGGCAGTTGCGGACAGTAAATGTCACAAGAGAATTCATATCTTTGCCGGCGGGACTTCAACTGGCAAGCTTTGACGAATAAACTGCGATGGGTGTCCAAACTGCAGAACTGTCGCCTGCCGGAGAGAAATCGCATCCCTCTTATTCCTACACTGGCCATTTCCTTCACTTTGAGCGCATGATCAACAAGTCCCTTTCTTCTGCTGATCGTCTCCTAAAGGAGGTGCTGGCAAGTTGCACTTCAGTGTTTGACTTTGCGCAAGACCAAAAATCAACCGATACGCTGCCCCCCTCTTGCACGCCACATCGGATACATAGCGGGCACGCGTCGCCAATTCGTCAGAAGCCTTATCGCGTTTCGCCTTCTGAGAGGAAAATCATCGCCGAGCAGGTTCAAGAAATGTTACAGAAAGGAGTCATACTAGAATCAGGTAGTCCGTGGGAAGCTCCGGTAATCTTCTTTAAGAAGAAGGACAACTCGTGGAGGTTTTGCGTGGACTATCGCCGTTTTAACGCCATCACAAAAAATGATGTATACCCATTACCACGTATAGACGACGCTGTCGACTGTCTGCACTCCGCATCCTATTTCTCTTCTGTTGATTTGCGATCAGGACAGTGGCAGAATCCTATGAACCCCTCCGACAAGGAAAAGACAGCCTAAGTACCACGCGACGGGCTCTTTCAGTTCAGCGTTATGCCTTTCGGCTTGTGCAATGCTCCGGCGACATTGAGAGGTTATGGAGACAGCGCTCCGCTGACTCAAGTGGGAAATTTGCATGTGTTATCTAGACGACGTGAATATTTATGGCAAGACATTCGGAGAGCATGGCCACCTCTTATCCGCTGTGTTTGATTGTGTACGAAGAGGTGGCGTTAATTTTAACTCCAAAAAGTGTCACTTCGGTGAACGTCAAGCTCTTTTCCTCGGTATTCTGGTTGAAAAACAGGGAATCTGACCGGACCCTCAAAAGATTGCTTCGGTCCGTAGCTTTGAGCAAACGAAAACGGCGAAAGATCTCCGAATTTTCGTGGACCTCTGCTCATATTTCCGTCGATATATAAAGAATTTTGCGCAGCTTGCTTCGCCTCTAACGTGCCTTCTTCCCAAAGGCACACGATACTTGTGGGCGGAATCCTGTGAGGTTGCATTTCAGCAACTCAAGTTTTTATTGGCCTGAAGCCCAGTGCTGACGCACCTCGATCCCGATGCCTTAACTGAATTGCACACTGATGCTAGTGGTTTTGGTATTGTCGCTGTGCTCATTCAGATCTTCGATGGTCGGCAGCATGTCGTCGCTTATGCCAGTCGGACACTTACCAGAGCGCAGAAAAAGTACACCGTCACCGAGCTCGAGTGCCTCGCAGTTTTCGCCGTCCAGAAGTTTCGGCCGAATCAGCACGGACGCGAGTTCACAATAGTGACGGATCATCATTCACTGTGCTGGCGTGGCTGGGCTCGGTGACCCGTCCGGCCGATTAGCGCGCAGGGCCTTGCGCCTTCAAGGACGCAGTTTCTCCGTCAAATACAAGAGCGGACGGTGCCACAGGGATGCCGACTGTCCCTCCCGCCTGCCCCTCCCTTCACTGCACGCAAACGCAGAAGATGATTCTGACGACTGTTTAGTTTCTATTCCGTCCGACTTTCCAGATCTCAGAAGCTGCAAGAGTGAACAACATCGCGATGCTGCCGTGAAAAAGTTATGGGAATGTGCACGTGGTTCCCAGGGCAGCCTTTTACTATTGATGATGGTTTGCTGTACAAGAATTACTCAGCTGATGGCCCACCATTGTTCTTAGTAGTGCCCGAAAATCTATGCCCGGCGGTTTTACGTTCAATGCGCGACAACATAACATCCGGTCACTTTGGCTTCGTCCGCACGCTACACCGTGTCCGCCAGCGGTTTTACTGGCCGAAACTCTGGAAAACGACGAAACAGCACGTCGCCAGCTGTGCCGTTTGTCAGCGTTACAAGCAAACGACGAGTGGCCCTTTAGGTTATTTGCAGTGTGTCACGCCACCGACGTCGCCTTTTGAGAAAGTGGGTATCGACTTGCTCGGACTACTCCCGAGGACTTCAGCAGAGAACCGGTGGTTTATAGTGTGCGTGGACTAATTAACTCGTTACACGGAAAGAACAGCAATTACGTCTGCCACAGCAGCCGATGTCTCTTCCTTTCTGATGCACCACGTTTTGTTACGTCCTGGCGCTCCACGGGTTATCATCAGTGATCGTGGACGGCAATTTACGGCCGACGTTGTTGAAGGACTTCTGTAGCTCTGTGGTTCTTTGCATCGGCACTCCCCTCCTTACCACCCACTAACTAATGGTCTAACTGAACGGACAAATCGCACCCTTAACAATATGCTATCGATGTATCTCAACGCTGACCACAAGAACTCGGACGCCGTCTTGCTTTTCGTTACCTACGCGTACAATATTGCCAAACACGATGTTACTGGATATACGCCCTTCTTTTTGCTTTACGTACGCAATCCACGCAATTTCTGGACACACTCCTGCCCTTCCAGCATAATCAAGATCTGTCCATCGCCCAGACTTTGTGTCGAGCAGAAGCTTGTCAATTCGCACGTCTGAAAACTCTGTCCTCACAAGGCCAAAGCAAAAGCTGGTACGAAGCCCGGCATATCACCGTGAGCTTTTCTCCCGGTAAATACGTTTGGCTGTGGACACCAGTTGGAACAAGGGACTGTACCGCAAGTTTCTCGCCACCTACTCATGACCCTTCGTCATTCTGGCTCGTCTAAGTGACGTGAACTACGTTATTGCCCAAGTGGATGCAAGAAATCGGCGCTCGCACGCGACGCAAGTTATTCATGTTGCATGCCTCAAGCAATATCATCTCAGACCCGTTTAACTCGCCCGGCAAGCTTCGTCTGCACCCGACGAAAATGTCGCAGCAACGCACAGTGGTAAGAGAAAGAAAACGGAGAAGTGGTGTGTAGAGCGCATGCAAGTTGAATGGTTGATTGAACCGGACTGGCCTTAACCTTTGCCTGCGCGTTACCTGCCAAATGAACCCGTACCTTCGTAACAATATTGTCTCCATTCATCGTTTAAAATGAACCAGAGATAACTAAAATGTGCCTAATTAGTTCTTTAGATATTTCCCACATTAATGAATTCAGGAACAATGACCAACCAACAAGCAACCATACGAGGGCAGTCGACAGACTATTCAAGGAAGACTTCAAAAGAACTTTATTTCTCTTTTATTTTGTTAATTTCAAATCCTATATTTTATTTTCTGCTTCATGGTGCGTGATGGCCGGGTAGCCGGGCACTTATCTTTTTTTAGCTTTTAATTTCTAGGTTATCACGTTTATTTTTATTTTAGCTTCGACTCCCGTTATACTTAGTCGCAGAGGAACGGGTACATTTCTTTATGATCTTCAATTTTTTTTCAATTACCTCTCCTTAACGTAACCATAGCCACTCAAGACACGCATTACAGGCAAGGAGGATATCGGTAATGTGGCTAAAACCTAAACGTTTCTTTCAGGTGCCCTCGTGTCGCGCTGCGATACGGGGCTAGACGAAGTGTTGATCGCCTAGCGTTACTTCGAAAAATTCTGAAATATTTCGAAGTAACGCCAGGCGATCAACACGCAGCCAAGCATGAGACTCTGCGACCAATTTGGGAGGCTTTTGTCACTAGGGAAAATAGGGAAAAGAAAATGTTTGTGGCATGTGGGCCATTGACGTCGTTCGAGGAATATCGAATGTTGAGTGAACATGAAGGAGAAACAGCAGGGGCTGAAAGTTTAACGAACCTCAATGCGTATATCCATGTAGCTGCGGTAAACACTATTTACGTCCAAAATGGGCGTGGTGCCCATTTTTGGATGCCACAATCAGCGATATCACAATGACGGCGCATGCGGTGGACCTGCCAAGACCTAACCGAAACCATCTTCTCCACCTCCGCGCAATAGGCCTCAGGCCTGGCCGACCAGCAGACCTAAACCGCTAGATCCATCCGCCTTTCCATTGCTCGCTCCTGTATTTCATTCATGAAATCATGAATGCAGTTTATTGCTTTATTGTTGATGCTAACCCAATACGCCTAAAGGCAAGCTTTCGTAATAAAAATACATACGTGACTCATGTGCATTGTATTCCTGGTGATGGCTATCTCCTATTTAAGGCGAGCGGGAGTGTATCCCATTGGGTCGCAATTTCCCTAAGAGTGAATAAGGATTAAATAGTTAAGCGCCTTCAAAGGGACTGTCTACCGTCCTTTGTCGCTCTTCCGTTCTTTGGCTCAATGGAAAGCGCGCCTTTCGGAGTGTCCCAACGCGCACTGGTTTCTCCAGAAATTGAGTAGAAATTATTAAGACACAATTTTTTATCTACGAAGTCGCTCCTTTTCTACGTTTACAAACGCTGGCCACACTGGCTACCGCGCACGATGTGTCGTCGTCCCCTTGGCAACTCTTTCGGGCGCGGGAGGCTTCTTCTCAACAGGAACCGGTTCCAAGGTCGATATTCCAGGGGTGACGAGGAGGAGAGGCGAGGGAAAGTTGGCGCGCTGGGGTTCGCCTCGGACATGCAGCGCCGTACAGGTGACAAGCGCAGTACTACGCGCCTGTAGAGGCAGACGAATTCGAAGGCAGCGCCACCCGCTCCACCCCGAAAGCAGCGAAAAAAAAGAACGAATTGCTCTTGCACGCGATAAAAACGTGTCTCATAGGGGGAAGCACGCTTGTAAGATATACGTAATTGTTCTTCAGCAGATTATGTATGCCTGCGTGGGGTGGTTCTCCTACACTTGGAAATTGACGAACACGCAGTTGGGTGTCGCTAGCGGCGTATTTTTTCACCACTTTTAGAGAAGAATTAAAAACATATTTCCTTTATTGTGGGCGCAAAGCGCTCTCGTTTCCGTAAGTGTGAGGCACGTTGTGCCTATTTTTACCACCACCTTAAAAAATCTTCCAAGCGGTAGACAGTCCCTTTAAGTGCGATAACAATCTGAGCATAATACGTTTACCTTCTATATAAATTATTTTGCACTTCACCCGAACTGACACCCTACATTTTGTTTCTTTACAGCTGTACTGTTGTCATGGTACCCCGTTTATCTGACCGTGGAAGGCAAACAAATTCATGTTTATTACATTTTAAACCATCTTGAAGGAAAGTGGCAAAACAAAAGCGGAATACAATCCGTAGAGCTAGTGCGATAACACCGTCGTTGTCCGAAGGTCGCGAGATCGAGTCCCAGCCAGGCGCGGCTGCTGCAATTTGATGGAGGGGAAATTTTGAGGCCCGGGTACCTTGTGATGTCAGTGAACGGAACTCCCGGACGCCGAAATTTCGGGAGCCCTCCCCTATGGCGTGTCTCATATCGTGGTTTTGGGACGTAAAACACCAGAAATAAATCGTCCGCCTCGTTGCACAAGAGACATTCATCAGTAAAAATCCCATGGTTCCTATTTGGTTGCAAACTTGTGCAAGGAAACCCGCACCATTTACTACATTCGTACTGGACTACGTCTAATCGTTCACCATGAATTAGAGCTGAGTAGTTCTTCCATAACTTCAAAATTAGCTACAACATTGCCCTCGGTAATGTGGGTGAAAAACACTTTTATGTCTGTGCATTTTCCATAATATTATGCTGAACCACCTTGCTCATCCGGATATGTCGCGGTCACTAATAGTGACAAATGGTTCGTTAAATGTACTCGACAAAGAAGCGCCTGAGCATGTCCTACCGCCATCATGTTTGATGCACATATGTTGTTCTTGTTTTGGATATAAGGTTAATTTGCCCGTTCGATATTTTGTCTTGCGTCAACGAGCTCGATCATTTTTTGGCTGTTTTCCATTCGCGCTATTTTATAAGTGACGATAGTCTATATTACTCAATTGTTTGAAAATCTTTAAAATAGTTGTGATTCTAAACTAGGTTGTCCCAGAAAAATGTTCGATCTTCCGAGCAATTTCTTTCCAAGGTTAAATTAGACTTTTGAGACTTAGCGTAGTTCACCGGCGCGAATGCATTCTCTCATAGCTGCAGGTGTATCATATACATAGATAGCTATTGCTGTGTTAGGCGGTATTGTTCTGATGTTCGGAAGAAAAGCAGGGAAAGGCAAGTGATCGCTTAAATCACGTGCCACGAGGTCAGGCTCCACATAAGGAGGCAACAGATCGGGGAAGCCCGCAAATCTATCGCACCTGGACTATTAGCCCTAATAACAGTACGAACGTAACTAGACACTACGCCAGGCCGCCTTCTCGTTGAACAAGAATTACACTGCTTATCAGTATTAAAATAAGCCATTATTACCACAGGTTTTTCATTCCTTCTCATAGCAGCATGTATGCTATTTATAAGTGCGACCAAATTCCAGAACAAAACAAGCGGAGTCGGATAGGCTGCTGCGAACTTCGCTTTTAGAAGTGGAACGCGGTAGCTTGGCGAGAGCCATCTAAGTGAAGTTTATGCAAGTAGTCTATCCGGCTTAGCGCATTGTCCTTACTGGTGGCGCTGCCAGGTTGCGCCCCTGCTGCATGGTAGAAATGCTGGAAAATGGTCTTTTTCGCCGTTGCCCCGTACCGGAGTTATCTTTTCTCCTACGTTACAATTGCAATATGCGCTCCGCCGTGCGCAAGTTCTGCTTAAGTGGTAGCATACGATCTTTCTGATGGAGTTTTGCTTTGATAAATTTAGTGTTTTTCACTAACGCATACGCGCCAGGGCCTAGGGCCTGCGACGTCGGGGTAGGCGGGGATGATATTTAACCGTCACGGACACCGACGCTGAATTTCCCGATTTTCTGCAAGACGAGATCCTGAATTCCATCGCGTTAAAAAGAAAGGATAAACAGGAGAGCATGAAAAATCGCTGCTAATTTCGCGACGATCTTCAAGGAAAACCTTATTTGAACTTTTGTAAGCATTACTCCCCGTTGAGTGTTTTTTGAAGAGCTGAATTCCATATTCCTGGACACGTGGTTCCAGTTGTTGATCAATTCGCCATCGCGATGTCAATCCCTTAGCCTCCTTGATACAGCGACTGGATTCACCCAGGCCTGGGTCCATGGTACAAAACCTGGACCCGGACGCGTTTTTGTAATAACCCAAGAAGCCTTATTTTGCGGAAAATCCGCATGGAATTTCTTTATAGGTTGTGATAGGAACAGCTCGATCCAAATTTTTCTTTTCAGAATTCTTGCTTATCCTTGCGGTATTCCGCACACTTAATATACCAGATGTTAGGTGCGCGGAATATGCCGCAGCACGAAAGAGCGTAATGTACTTGCAGCTGTTTGGTCATTATAGCGCAATACCATACAATAGACTTTTGTGGCTATTGCTTTCCGGCTGTTGTCATACATCGGCTCTTTCCCATCATATATATATTGACAATTTAGTTAAACTGTGAGTTTTTAGTCATCCTCCTGTTCAAGCAAAAGGAGAAGACACGCCAGAAGAATCGCGCGGCAAAAAGATCAAAATTCTAACGTAGCATAAGAAAACCTGTGGGATTCACTTGCAAATGATGCCCGTAATTGCATAAATTACCCGGATTCCACTAATTATAACATGTGGAACTGTTTCAGTAATGGGAAAATTCTACATACAGGATCCGTAGATGACCACCGCTGGTTAGATCACCTTGTTCTACGAGTTAGATACCAAACTGTATTCAAATGTCTCGTATGCATCCGTTAGAACAGCTGCTTGGTGCTTTCCGCCATGCTATTTTGATATTGTCTGGCGGTGATAAGTAGAGTTCTATTATGCCGGGATGCAGACTGGCAGGCGGAGAGAATACTAACATGAAATAGTGCTGGTTTCCCGTCACAAGCAATCAACAGTAACAAGTTGCAAAGCTGGATGCACCGACTTCCCGCCAAATTGTAGCTTTAAAAAGACAGCTATGAATGATTGCGTTGCGAAGAGTGTGAGCGTAAAGATTCCGTCTTGGCGAAAAAGACTTTGAAGCAAGCGCTTACAGAGCCGCTCCTGATAATACATCCAAGGGTCTCATCAGAGGAATATCCAAGGAGGAGAGTCCAGAGGACATTGTGACCAACCTTGTCACTCCGCGAAATCCTGGGGTCTTGCACGCCAAGAGAATGGGTAACACAGACAACGTGATCGTCTTATTTGAAGGTTTTCAAGTCCCAAAGTATGTGAGATATGGAGCGATGCTTGTTCGTTGCTCCTTGTATAAAAAACAGATTGATATCTGTTATGGATGTGGAAGAACAGGACACAGGGCTGACGTGTGCCCCAATCCTGAAGACAAGACTTGCCGGGGGTGCGGGTGCAAGAATCCGCAGCAAGACCACAACTGCAAAGCGGAGTGCCAACTATGCGGAAAAGACCACCTCACGAGAGATAAGAAGTGCAAGGCGAGATACAAGGTACCGTACCTGGTTAGGAGACGCCGCTGGGAGCGGCGGAGGAGGGAAGAAGAGTACTACTACCACACCAACAAGGAAGCCAGAGGGAGCAACAGCAATCCCCATGAGCCGGTAGAGAACAAACAGCCATCTACCGACAAAGAAGAAACAACCAGGAAGAACTGTGAGCAAGACGCCGGGAGAGACAGGTCCGGTTTCTTCCTAAGGCTGTCCGTGGACGCAGGCTGTGGACGCTTCAGGTCCAGGCCCAGATCCCGGACCAGATCAAGGTCGAGGCCGCGGTCCGGTTCGCGAACTGCTCGAGGGGGAGGCAAGAGCAAAACACAGGTGAGCTGGGCAAGCGCGGCCTCCGGCACAGCTACTCAGCCACCTAAAGCTAAGGGGTGCGCCCTATAACAGGAAATGACGCAGATTAGAAAGATGTTAGAACAGATTACCCGGGAGAATGGAACGCTTAAAGAAGAGATCAAACAGCTTAGGGCAGAAAATACAAAGTTACAACAACAAAGAACGAACAGCAGCAAGCCCTCAGCCAGTGGGACGCCGACGCCTAGTCAAGCTCCAACGCCCGTTCCCACACAAGCGATTGGGGAAGCCCCACCACACAAAAGGAGGGCGCAAGAAAATGTTGAGGAAAAGATAGACTTCACAGCCAGTGAAGTCATGGTGCCGTTTAAAGACATGTTCGATGGGCTACAACAACAAATCACAAACATGTATGTAGAGATTAAGCACCGTTTCGACGCACTAGACAACAGAGTAGCGTTACTAGAAAGCACACCGAAAGATGTTCTGCCGACAGGCGTGGGACCGCTTAAAGGCAAACCGTATAGCAGACCTGCTGCGGCAGAAACTAGCAAGGCTACCGGGGCGGATCACGTCAATCAACATGGCGCCGCGTAACCAATACACGGTTTGGCAATGGAACTGCCGCGGGTATCGTTGCAAGTGAGGAAACCTGCAGCAGTTCATAACAAGCAAGGAGATGCCAGATGTAATCGCCCTGCAGGAGACTGGGGGAATGGCAAAATTATCGGGGTATAAATCGTACAGTGCTTCCGGCGAGAAGGTAACCGTCACGACGCTGATACACAGAAACCTCGCGGCTGTCGAGCACGGTACCGGCATGCGCGGCATAGACCACGTCGTGATTGAAATAATCCCGTCCCGCAAAAAGGAAAGTATATTTATTCTTAACATATACAGCCCACCACGACATCAGCCGAAATTTGGTCCACTTCTCCGCAAAGCGTTGGACGTAGCGGACAAACAGGCGCTAATCGTCGTCGGCGATTTTAACGCGCCACATGCAGCTTGGGGATACAGGATAGAGAATGTTGAGGGTCGAAGCCTATGGGCAGACGCTCAGCACGAAGAACAAACGCTCATAACTGACCCTCAGGCCCCCACAAGAATAGGAAACAGCGTAAGCAGCGACACGACTCCTGATCTCACTTCACGAAGAACGTAGCAGATTCTCGCTGGCCAAACATGCAAGAAAGCTTACGTAGTGACCATTACATCATTGTCACAACGGTACAAGCTGGCCCAAAGAAAAAGAGGGGTAGAGAACTGAAACTTGTAGATTGGGACTCTTTCCGCAAAATCAGACAGGAAGATGCGGAAGAAACTATAACGGACATTGAACAATGGACAGACAAACTAAAAGAAAGTGTTAAACGAGCTACTAAAAGTGTTCCAAAGAAGGCAGGGATAGAGGAGGTCGACAGCAGGTTATTGCACATGTGGGAAGCGAAAAGTAATCTGCAGAATAGGTGGAAAAAAACAAAAACATAACCGCAAGTTGAGAAAGAGAATTGCGGAATTAGAGAAGGAAATTGAGGTCCATGCAAATAGGTTAACTCAACAAAACTGGGAAGCCACGTGCAACTTGATGGAAAGACAGGTGGGAACGTCTAAGACATGGAATATTCTCCGATACCTCTTGGACCCCGAGAGCACAAAAACAGCCCAAAAGCACAATATACAAAAGGTTATCCACAGCTACAAAGGTGCAGAAGATGAGCTCTTTCGAGAGCTCCGACAGATTTACGTTGGAGAAGCAGATAGCGAACGACTGCCTGATTACAGGGGTAACGAGAATCCTGATCTCGATGCCCTCATTTCGGAGGCAAAAGTCAGATATGAACTTAGCAGGCTCAATCCGAAGTCGTGACCAGGACCTGATGGGATATCCAACAAAATGCTCAGGAACCTCGACGATGAATCCATCCGAGCTCTCACAGATTGCATGAATAACTGCTGGGAGCAAGGCGGCATTCGAGGTCAATGGAAAGCAGCCCAAATCATATTTATATGTGGAAAGAAACCACAATTGACGAACTTAAGGCCCATATCGCTAACATCCTGCGTCGGTAAACTCATGGAACATGTGGTTCTCACGCGCCTCACGAGATACATGGATGATAGAGGACTTTACCCGCATACCATGGTTGGATTTCGACCAAAGTTGTCGACGCAGGATATTATGCTCAAACTGAAACATCAGATTATAGATCCGGAGGCAAACACTCTAGACACCAAGGCAATACTAGGACTCGATCTAGCAAAGGCCTTTGACACTGTCACGCACAAGGCAATCCTACAAAATCTCCAAGAGCTGGCTGTAGGATGTAAAACATACGCGTACATCAAAGACTTCTTGACGGATCGTACGGCAAAGATGGCAATCGGAGAAAGCAAATCAGAGGAGCTTAAACTAGGCAATAGGGGCACTCCGCAGGGATCAGTCTTGTCCCCCTTTCTATTCAACGTGGCCATGATCGGTCTTCCTGCGAGACTCGAAAAGATAGAAGGCCTCGGACACAGCCTATACGCGGACGACATCACCCTCTGGGTGGCGGCTGGAAGCGATGGGCACGTGGAAGAGATCCTCCAAACAGCTGTAAACACGGTCGAAGGCTACATCAGAGACAAAGGATTACGATGTTCCCTGCAAAAATCAGAACTTCTTCTCTATAGACCCACATGCAGGGGTCGAAAAAGCATTCAGGAAAGGCCATGCATTGTGGTCGCAGTAGAAGACACCAGGATACCAATTGTGGAGAGCCTGAGAATACTGGGACTCCGCATATCCGAAAATGGCCATAATGGAGAAACCATCAGACTACTGGATAATAGTGTTCACCAAACAATCAGGCTAATAAAGCGGATATCAAACAGGAACTATGGTATGAAAGAACACAATCTCATCCGACTAATAGAAACATTCGTAATCAGTCGTATTGTATATGTGGTTCCTTACCTTAAGTTCTACGCCACGGAGAAAGCCAAGATTGAATGCATGATTAGGAGGGCATTGAGCAAGCCTTGGGATTTCCGGCAAATACATCGAACGAAAAGTTTCTGGCGCTCGGAGTGCACAATACCCTAGACGAACTTATTGAGGCCCACAAAGTGGCGCAGTATGAAAGACTAAGACAGAGTTTGACGGGCAGACAGATCTTAGACGATATCGGAATTACCTATACCGCACAACAAGGACTGCGGAAAGATATCCCAAGGAAAATAAGGGAATATCTCTCAATACCCCCCATCCCTAGAAATATGCACCCTGGGTTTAATAAAGATAGACGACTCGCGAGAGCGAGAGCTCTCCATAAAATATACAGTAGTGTCAGAGACGTGGTCTATGTGGATGCGGCGGAGTACGCAAATGGACAGAGTATGTCCATAGTTGCTGCGAGTCTGAAGGGTGACTTCCAAGTTAGTGGCACCATAAAAACAGGAAATGCCGAGGTGGCGGAGGAGGCTGCATTAGCACTGGCAATAGCCTCCACGGAAGCCACTGTCGTAATCAGCGACTCCAAGACCGCTGTTAAGAATTATGCCAAAGTTAGGATCTCGCCGGTAGCACTGAGAATTTTAGCCAATTTCCGTGAAGATCGAGGTGTTTCCATTATTTGGGCACCCGCGCACTCCTCCCTTTCCGGGAATGAAATGGCGCACAACCTGGCTCGAGAAATGGCGGACCGAGCAGGTGCCACGCCACTACTGGGAACGGAGCCAGACCGGATGACCAGCTTTAACGAGACCACCAAACACTATAAATTGGGAAGGGTCCATTTCCCCCCGGCACACTCGTCGCTAAACAGACGGCAGGCGACGGCATGGCGGTTGTTACAAACAGATACGTATCCAAACCCGGTGGCCTATCACCGTTACTATCCGGAGCTTTATTCAAATATATGCAGATTTTGTCAGGAAAGGGCGGACCTACAACATATGGTTTGGGCATGCCATCTGGTACCCGCACAGGAAAAAAAACTTATAAGACCAGAGAGGAGTGGGAGACCGCGCTGCTCAGCTCTACACCGGCAGACCAACTAAAGGCAATCCAGCAGGCCGAAGATGCCGCTAGGGCCCACGGGCTCGAGGCCGTCATCTAGGCGTAGAGGCCTAGGTCTCATAAATCTGCTGCCTTAAAAATAAAGTTTCTTCCTCCTCCCCTCCTCCACGAAGCGAACCATGTCGAGTGGGCGAAGCACTAGGGATCGTTCGGTGTTACCGTAAATCACCCGTGAGATTGCCCACTCAAGCATGTAAATGAGTGACAACTCACCTGCATATTTACACACGCTTTGCAATTTATGCTCCTGATGTTTATGAGGTGCCTGCGCTCCCACGTTGTAGATCTTGCCGAGTTCCGGAATAATTTAGTTAGCGCGCACGCTGCGAATCATTATGGTTCTACTGCACACGAGAGAAATCTCCAACCGGCACTACATTGCAAGATCCAGTGCCTAATATACTTCGCGGCGGGTAAGCAGCTATGCAGCGCGAGCAGTCGGCTTTTTCAATCAAGAAACTCGCTAGCAGACGCTGCCTGCGTCGCTGTTGTCGTCTCTCGCGGGTGAGGGCGCGTTGTTGATTGATTGATTGATTTGTGGGGTTTAACGTCCCAAAACCAGTTCTGATTATGAGAGACGCCGTAGTGGAGGGCTCCGGAAATTTCGACCACCTGGGGTTCTTTAACGTGCACTGACATCGCATAGCACACGGGCCTCAACATTTCGCCTCCATCGAAATGCAGCCGCCGCGGCCGGGATTCGATCCCGCGACCTTCGGATCTGCAGCCGAGTGCCACAACCACTAGACCACCGTGGCGGGGCAGGGCGCGTTGTTGTTCCTCGCGAGATGATGATAATGATGATCGTGATTGGCTTTAGGAATGGAGGCTAATTTCTGCAGCCCATGTCAGGAGTACGGTGAAGAGTCCGTGGGGGAATGGAAGGAGGAGGAGGAGGAGGAAGGGGAAACAGAAAGGCAGGGAGGTTAACCAGAAGGGCGTCCGGTTGGCTACCCTACACTGGGGGAGTGGGAAGGGGAATAGAAAGATGGGAGAGAGAGAAGGAAGGGGAATAATGAAAAAGACGTTGTCGGACAAGTCCAACTGTCAAAGGCGTTCACGTAAACCAGTCATCTTGAAAAAGCGTAAAAAACCCGCATTTCCCCGAAGGGGAGTATGAGGAAGTGCGAAGCACGGGGTGATGCTATAGGGGGCGCGCGCGACTAAACTGCAGAGCCGAGCGAAGGAGACGGCAGCGAGAGAGCACGCGCCAGCCGACCCACGGAGGTCTGGCGGTTTTTAAGTGCAAAGCACTTTTACTGATGATGATGATTAAGTGTAATTAATGATTTAAAGTGTTGTTGTCATGATGCATTTGTACACACACACACACACTTATATATGAAGTAGGGTGAGTGCAAACCTAACGGGGGGAGAGGCACACCAGCTGCATGGCGCCGTGACGTCACGGCGCGGAGAGGGTGCGAGGAGCCGGCGCGGCGCGCGCAGCCACGGCGCGGAGGCGCCAGCTGCACATGACGTCACGGCGCGGAGAGCGGTGCGGAGCCGGCGCGCGCAGTCACGTGGGGCGTGACGTCGCTGCGCCGTTGCTACAGACGCTCCTCTCCGCTCCTCGCGCCGTTGCTAGGGGAGAGGAGGAGGAGCGCGGATGCCGGCGGAGTTTTCGGGGTCGCTTAAGAAGTGCATTCGCACTTAAAAGTGCTTTTAGTGCCTTGTGGGCCGACGAGCGATGAGGGCGGTGTTCGAGTAGCATCTGTAAGGATAGCGGCCGATCGTCAAGGTGGTGTAGCGTCACAGCAAGGATTTTCCTATCTTCGACGAATCGCAGACAGTGGCACAGCAGATGGTCCAGGGTTTCGTCGGTGTCGCACATCTCGCAGGTTGCACTGTCGATCGCTCCAATTAATGCGCAACTCCCAGCCAAAGTCGACAAAGAAGCGAGGCCTCATGTCGAGGAAGTCCTGATGGAGGGCGGAGATGCAGGGAAGGGTTAGCTGGTACAGTCGCGTTCGTCTGATGTTTGGTGAGTTCCACTCAACCAGTGAGAGACGGCGTGCCAGGTGTCGAAGCTGCATTGCAGCATCTGTCCTTGAGAGTGGAATTGAAATAATGTTCGCTTCTTGATGTGAAGTGCTAGCTGCGCCATCTGCGGACTCGTTGCCACTGATTCCGCAGTGACTGGGCACCCACTGAAAGTCAATCTCGTGGCCATTTTCTCGGAGGTGGTGGTGAAGCACAATTACATCGTACGTCAGCTGCTCGTGGCATCCGCGCCTAAGAGCTGACCGTATGCACTGCAACGCCGCCTTCGAGTCCGAAAACACAGCCCATTTCCTCGGCCTCTCAGTACGGATGAATTCTAGCGCACGACGTAGAGCCGTGAGTTCTGCCGCCGTGGACGTCGTGACATGAGACGTCTTTAGTCGAATCGTTATCCCCTGCCTTGGTACGATCACCGCTCCGCCAGAACTGGACGACGTAGTCGATCCATCGGTGTATACGTGTACGTGGTTACCGTACCGTTCGTACAACAGGTGTAAGCTGAGTTGCTTTAGCGCAAATACTGGTAGATCTGTCTTCTTCTGTATCCCAGGAATTGTGAGTTGTACTTGTGGGAGACTCAAACACCACGGAGGGAGCACTCGCTTAGCCGCAGGCCTGTACCCTGGAGTAAACGCCGCACTGTGTGCATTGACATTAGCGCTGAATGAAGTGCGGGGCCTTGCAGCAACGAGGCTCGCCAGATGGTGTGAGGGAGTCATAGCCACATGCCTGAGGTGAAGTCGCGTGGTCTCAACGGCGATGTGCGTCGTGATAGAGTAATCCTGCGCTCTGGCAATGGTTTCAGCCGTTGACGCGCTGCGTGGTAAGCCAAGGCATATCTTAAGAGCTTGTGCTTGAATGCTCTGTATCGTGCGCAGGTTAGTCTTGCAGGTGTTGGCGATAGCAGGTAGGCTGTACCGCAGGAATCCGACGAACAGCACTCTGTACAGCTGTAGCATAGCGTGTATGGACAGGCCCCAGTTTTTTCCTGCGAGGAATCTGAATAAGTGGCAGATAGCAGTCAGCCGTTTCTTCACGTAGTTCACGTGCGGAGTCCAAGACAGGTCTCTGTCAATTACCACTCCCAGGAACCTATGACTTCGGCAGTATGGTATTACTTGACCGTTAATGGCGATGTTATATGCAAACATCGGTTTCCTGGTGAATGCCACCATTGCATACTTTTCGCATGAAATGTCTAGTCCTTGTTTCTGAAGGTAACGTGACGTCGTCGTGACTGCCTTCTGAAGCCGAACACGAAGCTGAAGCCGTGTCACAGCGGACGTCCAAACGCAGATGTCATCGGCATAGATGGAAAGTCGTACGGTGCTGGGCAGATGATTTACTAATCCAATAAGGACTAGGTTAAAAAGCGTTGGACTTAGCACTCCGCCTTGAGGGACTCCACGGCTAACGTGATGCTTTGATATCGGGCCGTTCTCTGTGTGAACGTAGAACGTCCTCATCTGTAGGTAGCTGCATACCCCCGTATACATCTTGCCACCAAGTCCTACAGCGTCTAGTGCGCTCAGAATGGCTTTAGGGTGACATATTGTCGTAAGCGCCTTTAACGTCCAGGAACTTAGCGGCAGATAGTCGCTTACAGGCTTTCTGGTGTTGGACATATGTGACCAGATCAACAACGCTGTCTGTTGATGAACGACCGCGTCTGAAACCGGTCATAGCGTCGGGATAAACGTCATAGTACTCCAAGTACCATTCAAGGCGCGTTTAAAATCATTCTCTCCATCGTTTTGCCGACACAACTGGCAAGCGCGATCGGACGATATGAGGAGATGTCCAAAGGAGATTTGCCGGCCTTAAGGACTGGAATTAAGCGGCTGCATTTCCATTCCTGCGGTACCGTGCCCGTCTGCCAGTAGTCGTTTTAAAGGATCAGGAGTGCCTTCCGTGCTGTTCACCCAGGTTGCACAGGGCGCGATAAGTGATGCCGTCCGGTCCTGGCGCTGAAGAACGCCGGCACACAGCCAGTGCAGCTTCTAGTTCTTCCATGGAAAATGGACATTCCACGCGAGGATCACGTGAGGAGAGAGGGTGGTCGGGCGACCCCACCAACGCTCCATCAGTATTTGCCTCACCAGCAATCCTTTTACAGAAGACTCGGCGATTCTATCTCACTGCACTTTAGATGGAGTGCCAGAGATTTAAACGGGTGGCGCTGACCGGGTGTTCTACGAAGGCCACGAACAGTTCTCCATATGAGCGACAAAGGCTTTCGCGGATCCAGAGACTCGCAAAAAGATGCCCATCGCCGCGAAGCCAGCTTGTTGATTTGACGCTGTATTTTCTTTTGTGTGCGTCTAGCCAGTCTCAAGTCGTGGATAGACTTCGTGCGTCTATACCTTCTTTCCGCACGACGGCGAATCGCACGAAGTTTTTCCAGTTCGATGTCGAAGTCCGTGCGTACGGAACTCTACCAGAGTGATTGGGTGGTGGATTCCAGGGCGCCCTTTATCGCTTCCTCTATGTTGTTCGATGAACCGTCGCAACAAGAATCTTCCATGATCATTTTGTATTTAGACCAATCAGTGCTCTTCAGGATTCAGATCCCGTGAAACCGTCGATCCTCAGATAAGTTGGGATGTGGTCGCTGCCTCGCGCTTCCAAGAATGGAAGAATGGGGAATGGAAGAGGGCCTGAAAGAGATAGGAAGGAGAGAAAAGCCGTAGTGGAGGGCTCCGGAAAATTTGACCACCTGGACTTTTGTATTGTTCACTGATAACGCACAATACACGGTCCTCTGGCATTTTCGCCGCCATCGAAAATTCGACCGCCACGGCCGGGATCGAACGCGCGCTTTTTGGGTGGCAGCCAAGTACCTCATGATGATGATGATTATGATGATTGTGTTTCGGCAAGGAAAGGACGCTAATTTGTGCAGCATATATAGGGAGCACGGCTAAGCGTCCGTGGGGATAGGGGAATGGGAGTGAAAGAGATAGAAAGGAGAAATAAGCCGTAGTGGAGGGCTCCCGAAATTAAGACAATCTGGGATTCTACAACATGCACTGAGAACGCACAGTACGTGGGCCTCTGGCATTTTCTAGCGTTTAAACGAGAGATAAAAGAAAACTTAAAGTTTTTCATGTGTTATCTAATCTTGCCAAGAACACTCATTCATATGGCACTCGTTACATAGAACAGTGTAAGGTAGTCACTCCGCGGGCAAACTATTCTATGCAGAAACTATCATACACGCTACCGACCCTTTTAAATTCATTTCATGAATTACACATTGAATTGCAAATAACTTCTGCCCGAACACTGCGCGAGCATTTTATCCATCCATGCTCACATAGTAAATGAGTGTAAAATACTGCTTTCTTCTTTCTCTCTTACAAACGTGGCTATTTTTGTATGAAATTGTATAAATTCTTTTTTCGACATATTTGTATTTCTGAATATGTGTTTCGATACGACTTTTTTTTCCTTTGTGAATGTGTGCCATCGCTGCCTGCACTGTAGAGGTGGCCGCGGGCCTCTGTGAAGTTGCTTGTGTTTCAAGCAACTTTTACCGCAGTCTCCGCAATCGTTGATGGAAATAAAGAAGTTATTATGATTATTATTATTATTTCGCCTCCATCGAAAACGCGACTGCCGTGGCCGGGATCGAACCTGCGTTTTCGGGTGGCACTTAACCACTGCACCACCGCGGCGGGTAACTTGCGAGCTGGTTAAAGCGCTTATCGCCAGAAAGAGCTTTTACATAGTCAGTGCGCGCCATTCGCTCCTTCTGACGACTCCGCAGCGCCCTAGCCGTCTCCATGCAAACCAGAGCTACGGACCAGCGGGAGCGGGGGACAAGGCTCGACCCTAATGTGCTTCGCCCCTAAAATTTCCGGGAATGTGCTGGGAACCGAACTCAAAGCCCCCGCGCCACGACGAAAGGCGCCCTATGCTCTACCACTAGGCCATCTGCTCTGTCCACTTGACGCTGTACGAACATCCCTTATATTCCTTCTTATCTCACTTCGTCGTTCAATGATGTTCTCGTTCGGCTCAGCGCGTGCGCATCGAGGCACCGTTGCCTGGAACGGTGCCGCCATCGAGGAGAGGCGGCACCGTTGCAGGCGCGGTTCCAAAGTGCGTCTCTGTGCACGCACGCGGAGCCGGACGACCGCATCCACAGGCCATTGAGGAAAGAAGCGCCGTACGAGTATAAGGCGCATTCGTACAGAGTGAGCGCCAATGGAGTATTGGTAGCCGCGCCGGCCACCTGTCGTTGTGGATGGCGTTTCCTCCGCCGACTACATTCCAGCGTGATAGCCTCAAAAAAAAAAAAAAAAGACTGCTGGTTTAGCCGCTCTGCTGTGGCAACGACTTTGCCAAGTCAATTAGCGCAAGTAAACAGATTCATGCCTTTGTCGTGCCGCATTTACTGTCGGCTGTGTCCAGCTATTACGTAGACTATTCAGTTACCACAACGGGCTGGTCAGGAGTTCTGGAGGTAATGCACGAACGCGGTTAATCCACCGCCAAACGCTGCCGTAGCAGCGAAACGCCGATGGCCAAGCTCACCTACATATACAGTAAACCATCAGCTGCTTATTTAACTGCGTTTTATAGAGATTTCTCTGAGAGAGGGATCAGCCAAATTTTTTTCCAGATTGATAACAACGTCAAAGTGTCCTCCTGCAGCGAAGCACCCCGACCGAGGCATCCAGAGAAATTCTTTAGGGATAACAGTCAGCATAAGGTCGTGGTGTGAATCAATGTAAATAGCGTCGTAAAGAGAAGGTTACACATTTTTTTGTACGGCCTAAAAACAGCCAGGCATTCTGTTTGTTATTGAGTCGTTTCTTCAGGAAGAGGGGGGTGCGGCTGGCGTAAATGACGACTCTTTCCCGACCCCGTTATCATGCTGTGGAAGGACGGCATCGATGCCATTGCTGCTAGCGTTGGTTTGAAGACTAGTAGGGCAATCTCGTCGAAGTGACCCCGGACAGGGCTGGATGTCAATGCTTTCTTGAGAGTTTCAAAGGGATGTCGCAATCGTTCGTCCAAGTGAAGGCAGTGCCCGAGGTCAGTGGCTTATGCAGCAGTGACGCGATGCACGAAATCGCGGATGAAGCAGCGAAATAACAGGAGAGGCCCAGTAACTTCGTAGTTGCTTTTGGTTTTTGAAGCTAGTTAAGCGAGTCACGGTAGCGACATGGTCAGGATCCGGTCGTACACTATTTTTAATGACAGGGTGGTCTAGCACGATGGTATTCTTTCTGGCGAAATGGCATTTTTCAGTTCAGTTGAAGACTAACATTAGAAATGCATGTCAGAATTTTTCCAGCCGCTCTTGATGCTGAGGAAAAGTAGAAAAAAATATAACTATGTCATCGAGATAACGTAGGCACACACATTATTATATATATATATATATATATATATATATGTGCCTGACGAAGGCAGGCCCACCTGCCGAACGTTAGTAAAGAATTTGTGTTTCGAACGTTTGTCACCCTCTTCCTCAACACGCACACAACCACACACACACACACCATGCACATATATAATATATATATATATATATCTATATTATATATATAATATATATATATATATATATATAATATATATATTATATATAACTTGAAGGCCTATGCCCGAGGCACAATTTATTGTCCATGCGCGACCAGAGCAATGGTGATTATTTGGCACGGTGCAGTGTAAGCCATCAGATTAAATTTTTTCCGTTGGCCGAGAAGTTGCTTTCCGTTTAACGAACGTGCAAAAAGAGTAGCGTATCATGACGCATGAGGAAGCTTTGTTGCATCGGGACGCTCACGCATCTGGAAGCTTATTGTGGGATAGCCTGGTGCCACAACTTCGGCCTCTCACCGTACGGGCGGATGATCAATCTTCCTATCTTCGGACAAAACCTATCGCCCATCACCGGAGGCCGACTGCGTTATTGAACTCGCGGAGTGGCGTACATCGCCTGAGAACGGTCTCCCACTTTCACTTTGCTGAAATCCTGCAACCACACCAATGCTAGCCTCGTACCTTGTTTTGTTTTTCGTGCCATGCGTTTCAAAGCGCGTGTGGTATTATTTGGGTTCGGCGTTAAAGGCACCAGTCCGGGCAGCTATGTAGATTCGATATCCTCTCAGGCCGCTAACTCCGCTACGCTTGAGACGTCAAACAGCCAAGATGTTCATGGTGCGCCCCGTCGATATCCACTAAGCTCCGTCTTCACAACATTGGTTCACGTTGGTCTCGTCCAAAGCTCTATGACCACGCCGGGAGCCTTGTCACTCGAGGCACTCCTCGTGTGTGCTTCATGCTGTTGGCCTTTGTCATCAGGCAGTCTGTTATTACACTGCTGATTCGTTCACTATATAAACATATCCTACTGGGTCTTTCGTTGTGCCATGCGTACTGACCGACGATGTCTCGAAAAAGCATGAGCGCGCCGCCGGCTTCCAGGCGCACCAATACGACATGAGCTGCGCTTCTTTCATTGGTTCTTATGAATTTCACTGGCCTTCTAAGTGTTGGTTGCGTGGAACAAAGTTTTTTTACGAATTCTTTCTTTTCGCACGTCCTCGTTGGACTGTGTTTATGCAGCACATAGGTTGAAAAAGCTGTTTTTTTCTTGTTAAATTGCAAGAAACATAACCGTGGTACCTACTTTCTCACAGATTGTTCTGTGTGCTAACCACTTCTTTCCGTCTTCTCCTTCCTTAATCACCTGATTTACTTACTCTCCTGCAT
>CM023483.1:126326272-126339281 GCA_013339685.2 Hyalomma asiaticum | reverse complement strand
CTTCCTGAATAAAAATGCGGTCTCTCAAAATATTCCCCAAAATGCCAAAAAAGGTAAGACTATAGTCTTGGGTTTTTTGTGAAATTTTGACTCGATCAGAAGTCGCACAAAATGCGTTTTCCCGCAACGTAGAGCATTCCTCTAATTATTGCGCGCCTTCCTGAATAAAAATACGGTCTCTCAAAATCTTGCCGAAAATGCCAAAAAAGGTAAGACTTTAGTATTGGGTTTTTTGTGAAATTTTGACTTGATCAGAAGTCGCACAAAATGCGCTTTCCCGCATCGTAGAGCATTCCTCTACTTATTGCACGCCTTCCTGAATAAAAATACGGTCTCTCAAAATCTTGCCGAAAATGCCAAAAAAGGTAAGACTTTAGTATTGGGTTTTTTTGTGATTTTTTGACTCGATCAGAAGTCGCACAAAATGCGCTTTCCCGCATCGTAGAGCATTCCTCTACTTATTGCGCGCCTTCCTGAACTAAAATACGGTCTCTCAAAATCTTGCCCAAAATGCCAAGGAGGTAAGACTATAGTTTTGGGTTTTTTGTGAAATTTTGACTCGATCAGAAGTCGCACAAAATGCGTTTTCCCGCAACGTAGACCGCAACGTAGGTAAGACTAGTCTTACCTTTTTTGTCATTTTGGGCAAGATTTTGAGAGACCGTATTTTTATTCAGAAGGCGCGAAATAAGTAGAGGAATGTTCTACGATGCGGGAAAACGCATTTTGTGCGACTTCTGATCGAGTCAAAATTTCACAAAAAACCCAAGACTATAGTCCTACCTTTTTTGGCATTTTGGGCAAGATTTTGAGAGACCGTATTTTTATTCAGGAAAGCGCGCAATAAGTAGGGGAGTGCTCTACGATGCGGGAAAACGCATTTTGTGCGACTTCTGATCGAGTCAAAATTTCACAAAAGACCCAATACTATAGTCTTACCTTTTTTGGCGTTTTGGGCAAAATTTGGGAGACCGTATTTTTATTCAGGAAGGCGCGCAATAAGTAGAGGAATGCTCTACGATGCGGGAAAACGCATTTTGTGCGACTTCTGATCGAGTAAAATTTCACAAAATACCCAAGACTATAGTCTTACCTTTTTTGGCATTTTGGGCAAGATTTTGAGAGACCGTATTTTTATTCAGGAAGGCGCGCAATAAGTAGAGAATGATCTACGATGCGGTAGAACGCAGTTTGTGTGACTTCTGATCCAGTCAAAATTTCACAACAAACCCAATACTATAGTCTTACCTTTATGGCATTTTGGGCAAGCTTTTGAGAGACCGTATTTTTCATATTGACCAGCTTACAGCGCAAACGGGGACGAAGACGAAGGAAAGACAAGGTGGCAACACGAGCGCTGTAGGAAGAATGTAGGAAGTAGATATGGGGTGCGCGTGGCATTATCGGCCCCTAACAAACTTGCTTCTGTCTGCTCCCGTCTGCATAAAAGGCTTTCAGGTGTTGGTAAAGATTGCGTGCAATGTCCAAAAAAGCAAAAAGACAGATACGTAAAATGCAAATCACGTGTTGTTTACAGGCTGCCGTTGTCATGCGGGCGTGTATATATAGGTCAAACCGGCCGATGTGTAAATATTAGATTGAGTGAACATCTGTCATCGTTGAGGGCTGCAGGCGGTTTGCACCTGCCATCACATTGCAAAGATTGCGGTTGTGAGCCGATGGCGAGGGAGACAGATTGTTTGTTCCGGCATGGTCATCAGACTACGAGAGAGGTAATGGAGGCTCTCTTCATTATCAGAGAAGGTGAAAGGTGCATTAGTCATCCGTCTGTTGCCCTTAGCGAAAAGGAAATAAAATTTCTGGAGTGCAGCCTGCCATCATGAATGACGCGGGAATAGGTTCATTTGAAAGTTTGTGTTCACTCTACCTGCTTCTGTGTATGCTTTCTTGGACGCACGTGGGTGCTCCACGTGTGATGGGAGTTTTACGCCACTTGGATGACTTTGCTGTACACGCGCAATCGCTCCGTTGAAATCTTGGTTAACATGTGTATTTATGCCTGTCGTTTCTTGGAATAAACTTCAGTTGAGAGTCAGCGCTCGTGTTGTCACCTTGTCTTTCCTTCGTCTTCGTCCCCGTTTGCGCTGTAAGCTGGTCAATATGAATTATCACAAACTCGCCCAGATTTCCGTTCTCGACCGTATTTTTATTCAGGAAGGCGCGCAATAAGTAGAGGAATGCTCTACGATGCGGGAAAACGCATTTTGTGCGACTTCTGATCGAGTCAAAATTTCACAAAAAACCCAAGACTATAGTCTTACCTTTTTTGGCATTTTGAGCATGATTTTGAGAGACCGTATTTTTATTCAGGAAGGCGCGCAATAAGTAGAGGAATGCTCTACGATGCGGGAAAACGCATTTTGTGCGACTTCTGATCGAGTCAAAATTTCACAAAAACCCAATACAGTCTTACCTTTTTTGGCATTTTGGGCAAAATTTTGAGAGACCGTATTTTTATTCAGGAAGCGCCCAATAAGTAGAGGAATGCTCTACAATGCGGGAAAACGCATTTTGTGCGACTTCTGATCGAGTCAAAATTTCACAAAGAACTCGACTATAATCTTACCTTTTTTGGCAATTTGGGCAAGATCTTGAGAGACCGTATTTTTATTCAGGAAGGCGCGCAATAAGTAGAGGAATGATCTACGATGCGGTAAAACGCAGTTTGTGCGACTTCTGATCGAGTCAAAATTTCACAAAAAACCCAATACTATAGTCTTACCTTTTTTGCATCTAAGTGCGCGACCATCCCACCCCTATTCAGGTGCCTGTATCCGTTGATGAAATTTGTCGCCATTACTTTAGCTTCGCCGTTTTCCAGCTTGGCTATGCCTCTTGCGACGCACATCCGACGGTTTATGAGCAAGTCTTGGTCGCCCTCGATGACGCCTTGTATGTTGGTAGGCGCTTTCGCGCCGACGGAAATGATGGCGCTGGACAGTGGCGGACGGTGACCTGGTCTTCCGTTACATTCCAGGCATCGTAAGCGACGTTGCTACCTGGCGGTGTTCTATTACCCGTGGAAAGCGTGATTGACTTGGATACGTACGAGGTCGATGACTGCGCATGTTGGTCCAGGAAATCCACCCCTAAGACGACATCTCATGAGCATTGCTGCAGGAACACGAAACTCGCCGAATATGTCTGGCTGTTAATCGTTACTCTTGCTGTGCAGGTTCCAGTAGGTGCTATATGGTGGCCCCCCAGTGTTCGGATATCTGGCCCTTCCCAGAGAGTCCTTACCTTCTTTAGCTTGGCGGTATAAAGGCCGCTGATGAGGGTGGTCTGCCCCGGTATCGACTAAGGCCGTGACGCTGTAGCCGTTGATAATAACGTCGAGGTCGGAAGTTCATGGTCTGGGATTCCGGTTAGGTCGGGGCTTCGGATCACCGCTGCGTCGGCATACTCCATTCCTGCTATGTCGCGTCGGCAAATCTTTCGGCGGCGAAGTAGTGTCGAGCAGGCTCTGGCCAGGCGGCGTGCTGAGACAGCGTCGTGGTGGTAGTCGTCGTCGTCGGTGGTGTCGGCGCAGGATCTTCGACACTGCGTGGAGCAGTAAACGCAGCTCCATCTGTTGCTACCTTTAGTTTCTCCGGTAGGGACTCGGCGATCGACCCCGGGTTGGGCCGGTGTATTGCTGTTATGTCCACGATAGCCGGAATAACAGGCATACGTGGGAAGAAAAACTTCTTTATTACTTGAGCCGTAAGCACCTTTTTCCAGCCAGCGAGAGCGGCCTGTATTGTCCGAGTGCACACGGTCGACTGTCGTCGTCGGAACCAGACTGGGGAGAGAGGCGCAAGAAGCAGGCGACGGGAGTCCGCCAAAAGCGAGAGGGGGAGCCGGGGGGCCGGCCTGAGCGTCCTTGAAGCTTTCCGTGAAGTGGGTGTTCGCGGTTGGAGACATGGCAATTCCTTCCCCCCTAGTTTTGTGCATGGTAGCGGTCTGGAGGGCGTCGCTGTCTCGTTGATTTTCGCTGGGCGGGCGTCGTATGGGCTGGGGCGCAGCTGCTCGTTTTCTCCACGGAAGCTGCTGGGTGAGCGGGAAGTGTCTGTTGTTCACTGGCGTCCTGTTTTTTGTCAGCAGCCAAGCCGCGTTGAAAGGCGCCGGAGGGCTGCTGCCTTCAGCGTGTCCACAGGGCGGATAGTGTGCGCGCACGTGGCGTAGCTGGTTTAAGTGTCAGCAAGAAACAGTCCCATTCACTTCAACGAGCCAAGATCTCAGGCGGATGCGTTTTTTAACGATGGCCGGGACCCACTCGGGCTTCTGGTGAAACTGGCGGGCGATAACCGCTTGTGCTTTGTGGAGTTTCCGGCAACGCGGGGCGTCTTCGTTATCTCGGTTGACCTTGGAAGGTGGCTCTGGCAGAACGGCCGAGATATGCGTTCGCAGCTCACGGGAAAACATGAGCTTTGCTGGTGTCTGGCCCGTCGCATTGTGCACTGTCGCGTGCTGTTTGAATAGAAAGCGTGCAATGCGGCGCTGCAAGGACCCTGTAGAGTCTCTTGAAAGAGCTCGTTTTAGCTCTCCCACGTAGCGTTGGGCATGTCCGTTTGTGGCTGGGTGGTATGGAGCAGATGTTACCGCTGTGATGCCGTTGTCCCGGTAGGATTTCTTTATTTCAGCCGACACGAATGCTGTCCCGTTGTCCGAGACCACCTTACGGGGCAATCCGAATGTTGCGAACAACGAGCGCAGTACCCCGATGACAGCTGTCAAGGTTGTTTTGTTCATCTGGCGAACTTCAACCCATTTGCTGTAGGCATCCACAATTACTAGCAATGTGGACCCGTTCAATTGGGCCTGCAAAGTCGAGGTGCACGGTGTAAGGTGTGCTCGGTCTGTCCCAGTCCGGTACTGGAGCTCGTGGCAGAGCGCGTTGATTGGATTGGCAGGCTGTACACTCTGCCGCTAGTGTCTCGATATCCTTGTCGATTCCCGGCCACCACATGTAGCTGCGGGCGCACTTCTTCATTGCTACGACGCCTCGGTGTCCGGCATGAATGAGAGCCGTGGCTTGTTGACGAAGTGGGCCCGGAATGACAACTCGTGACCCTAGCGTGATGCAACCTCGATGACAGCTCAATTCCGTTGCTCTCTTGCGAAAAGCGTTGAAATTGTCATCCTTGAGCTTTTGAATGCTACCCTCCTGTAGGGCTTTGTACAGCTTGGACAATGTCGGGTCATCTTGCGTCGCCGTTGCGACTTCGTCTGCTGTTAGTGGGGGCCTTGGTAGTGCTTCGAACATGAGCACGCAGCCAGCTTGAGGCGGGTCCTCAATGATTTCGCTGACGGGTAAGCGGCTCAGTGCGTCGGCGTTTTGGTGCTTGTTTCCGGGGCGGTACACAATGTCGTAGTCATATGCTGACATCTTAATGCACCATCGGATCATACGAGGCGAAAGTGTTTGAGGAATCTGCTTTTGTGGCCCCACGATACCCAGAAGTGGTCTGTGGTCAGTCAGAACAGTCACATGCCTGCCCGCGATGTACAGATGAAAATGCGTGGCACCATAGACGACTGCGAGTCCCTCACGATCAAGATGAGAATAATTGCGTTCCGCAGGTGATAGCGTGCGGGAAGCGAAGGCGGTCGCTGCTTCTCTGCCTTGATCGTCAATTTGTGAAAGCACTGCACCGACGTCGTAGGGCGAAGCGTCACCAGCAAGAAGCAATGGCTTTGTCTCGTCATAGTGCCTGAGCACCACACTTGCACGGAGCAGCTCTTTAAGGGCTTCAAATGCTTCCTGATGGCGTGGCGACCAAGTCCAGGGGACGTCGAACAAGAAAAACTTGTTCATTACTTGAGCCGTAAGCACCTTTTTCCAGCCAGCGCGAGCGGTCTGTATTGTCCGAGCGCACACGGTCGACTGTCGTCGTCGGAACCAGACTGCGGAGAGAGGCGCAAGAAGCAGGCAAAGAAGAGAGTCCGCCAAAAGCGAGAGGGGGAGCCGGGGGCGCCGGCCTGCGCGTCCTTGAAGCTTTCCGTGAAGAGGGTGTTCGCGGTTGGAGACATGGCAATTGCCGAGGTTGTGGAGAGATGTAACGCCAGGTCGACAATGAAGGGGACGGGACGGTCGGCGTCGTTGCCACTCTGCTCCATCGAACTTGAGCGATGTCACGTTCCTTGATGGTATCCAAGCCCCTGGCCAGGTTCCGGGTGGCACATAGCCAGGTGTTGATACTCCGCGCGGCAGCGCGATCTGGTATTGTTCGACGCCGCAGCGGCTAGGAACCCCTTGTCGTGCACCATCTGTCGGTGTTTCACTGACCTCTTTAGGCATCCCTTAAACACCGAGGGATGGTGCCAGGACAAGGAGTTCCATCTAGCCGCCGCAGCTGTGCCTGTATGCTGCGCGATCTTTAGGTGTAGTAGACGAACGAAGTGTTCCATTCGTGGCAGGCACCATGCCGTGAAAGGTTTCGTTACATTTGGCGTGCATGCCAGTGAGGGGGCTGGATTTTCGTCCATCAGTGCTCATAATCATGTCAAAATATACTCCAGCTCTTCTTCCACATTGACAACCTGCTTAACCTTGATGGACACGAGGCCAATTTTGCCTGAAGTTGTAACGCCTTTCCAAGGGAGACACGCGTGCGCAGAGTGAATTTCGGGGTACACACGACGAGTCAAAATCCATGGCGTTATGGATTTTGACTCTGTTCTTTTGACTTAATTCTCTTCTATGAAGAAGAACGCAATTCACCCGGTTCCTACGAGTTTCGCTTTTACCAGGAACGACATTATAGGAGAAAGGAATCAAGCTTCTGCAATCAGTAGTAGGAACGACCCGCTACTATGCGCACAATACGGCTGCCTTACACGAAGGGAAACGAAGTGCAAGGGTTTGTCCATTGGGCAGGGAGACTGCCTCTCGTAAAAGGAATTCTTGGTCCCGTTCCGTACAAATGTTCGAGTTCTCTAATATACTCCCCTTGAATGAGCTCAAGAGTATGCGGAAGTCTGTGTGGTCGCGATGAAGCATATGCGAAAAGAAAGATCCGGAAAAGTTTTTTAGTCATTTCGGCCGGTTTATGGATCTTTCTTTTCAAATAGAGGTGCCTTGATCGACGGTGCCCAACTACAGCAACGTGATTCCTACGCCGCGAAGGCTTCCTGGAAGTCAGCTGTCGTAACCCACTTCAGAGAGATTGTGGCAACGTATTGGGTGATAATAAAATCACCGCAGCGGTGACCTTCGACCTTCTTTTCAACTACGGGAGCGGAAAGTCTGCCGGGCTCGCATAGGGGCTGTGTTATGGCTGTGCAATGTTGTAATCTGTTCCCTGGCCACGTAGGTGGCTGCGTGAAGGACAATGTACGCTTGAGCGATGTCGACTTCAGCTTCCAGCGATGATCACTTTACGGTGTTTACTGCTTCATGGTTTCGCTAAAGCACTCAATCACTTCATTGTAGAACACGGCACCCATGATTCGTCGCCAACGTCTTCATCATTTATTCTCCTACACAAACGACGATATGCCGTGAGTTGTTGAACTCACCGAACCACTGGAAAATCGTCGCCTTTGTTAGCCTCATTGATGAATGTCTCAAAGCGTTTTTGTGCAGGAGAAAGCAAAATTAATTCGTGTGTCTCTGCTCCAGGGCGCGCTTTATTTTGTACACCTTCTGCAGTGACAATTCTTCGGCAGCAGCTTTTGCGCCACTTAAGATTCTCATAGCGCTAGAGCTAGGAAGAAACTTCTACTCGGTGCTTTCCTTGCTCAGCCCCCATGAAAAAACCAGCCTGCGAAGGCCGCGTTATACAGGCGAGTGCAATGGCGCGCGGCAGGCAGTCTCGACACTATAATGGAAACATTGTATACTTTCGGTTCTTTAGAAGCTCTTTCATTATAGGCTTTAAAGGCATTACAGTGATTATTTAAAACGTCCAGGGTGTCACCCAACAAGTATCCGCCTGCGCGGACCTCGGCCTACTGGGTTTGATAGGAGGCTCGAACGAAAAAAACACAAAAAAGTTAAGCGTCAAGGCATCGGCTCTCTTGCCCCGCTTTTATTTTTCTTAGTGCGTCCTGTAGATAGATAGATAGATAGATAGATAGATAGATAGATAGATAGATAGATAGATAGATAGATAGATAGATAGATAGATAGATACGGCCGAAGTTATTAATATTCGCCATAAGATATTCCCAATAAATAAACACCGTCACTTCAAGGGTGTCTGTCTGTCCCGCTGTTCTGAAACCGCCATTTTGCGAAGAAACGCGACGAGCGGGATTGCGGCCACAGCTCGAATTGTTATAGCTCCGACGTTTGTTTTACAGTGTGGCGGCCACTCCGCCAGCACTCAAGGGAACACCTGCAAAGGAAGACCCTTAACCCGAGCCCCACCTTGGCGGAGGGACCTTTGTGTTGGGCTTATTGTCCATGTTCACGCAAACGCGTTGAGGCGGCCCAGTCTAAACTTTCTAAAATTCTCATGACGAGCATGTGTCTGGTGGAAGCACTCGCGAAATGTTACCGCCGCCCCTTGCCGGACAGTTTCATTACCGCGTTATGCGGCGGCGTTCAGTTGGCAATAACTCTGCATCATATCGCATTTTCAAACTCTCCTTCATCAGTGAAAGGCACAGGAAATAGTGAGCCGCCTATTGTCAAAAGGCCTATGCTTTTACCTTATGTTTATAAGGTCGCTCGCATCCTGAACCACGTGGATAGGAGGTATACAATGTGCCTGTAGTTTTTTTTTTTTTTTTTTTTGCGCAGGGACACTGGGCTGGCACGTGTCAACGCAAAGCCAAGCCAGTTAGGCGCTCCGCTTGTAGGAAGAAATAAGTTTAGCTGAACGTGGCTTGTTCCGGTTGCGTGGGACGTGAAGTCCCACTCTCAGTCGTGATTGGGTTTAGATCGGCCGTACTGTTCGGTGTCTTAACGTTAGGTTATGGAACACAACTTTCTGTTCAAAGCACATTTTTGCAAGTTTGCCTACACACTGTAATTCCTGCTTGTGTCAGGCGAGCTTCTTGTATCCTTGATAAAAGTGAGATGCTGGAGATCGTGCTATAATGGAGGCTCACTGGATCAAAAACAAGGACGTTTTTTGCGTAGGCGACACATCTGTGGCTTTAGCTAGACCAAACTGAAATTTTATTGCGGCGTTCTGGATTAGAAATGGCTTTCCAATGCCCTCATTTCTTATGTGTGATGAATATGTAAATCGATATTGATTATCCATGCATGTTGCAACATACATCTTGTGCTGCTTTACGCCGAATAAAAGCAGTTTCAAATGAAGTTCTCTCCATGTGCGTCTTCTCCTTATGGAGCTTAGACAGCTTTTTTTTCATGACGTTGTGCACGAAACATACCATCAACAAATTTTGCTACATTATCTGAGAGGTAGTTTTGAGTATCTGTATTTCCATATTGTGGTTGAGGCGAAAAACATAATTCCATTGCAACAGTCAACTGCATTTACGACGTGTCGTTTGTATCGTGTCGAGGAGCAGGACATGGGTATCTCATTGCATTTTTGTCAGAAATGGGTATCATGTTTCTTGAGGGAGACGACGTTTTTTTGCTAAGCCAAGGAAAAGCTAGCCACCCGTCGGCCACAAGGGCTTCCCACATGCACAGAAAGGCTCACGTGGTAAAACAGCCGGCTAATTGGGTATGGCAGCGACTCGGCTTCTGAGCGGTGAGAATAGACCTGAGTTCGGAAGCATTTCGGTATCTAGATAACCCGAGGAGTACTATCCCCAAGATTCAGGACCATCCGACAATCCAGGCGTTGTTTCTTCCTTTGACCTCACTGCTATCTTCAGAGAACTGTCGCCCCTAGGGACGGTTCTAAATTATTTACCATGATTATGTAGGTGTAACAGCTATATATGTTATATTTGGTCATATGAGAGAGTAGGTATTCATTTCTTTTACATTTCGGTCTCTCTTGCCGCCAAAACCTTGGTGGTGTGGCCCTTGATATGCTGCTTTAAGAGTGTGCACAGTGCCTGGAAAATTGGCACGTTCGACGGCAATGCATTTTAAAGTGTATTTTCAATACAGCCTTAAAATAAAGAATTTTATGTGGTGCACTAATGCTGTCGTGACTGAAAGGGTATTTACATAGATTTCCAAATTAAACAGGATCATGAGGTCCCCAGAGCGCTCGCGAATAGCGCCTCACGTGAACAGGCAAAGGAACTGTAATTTCATTATGTGCTTTATTTCACACATCCCAATACAATGTAGCTACGCTGGAATACCCTCCGATCTAAGCAATAATGTTTCTTAGCACCACTGACTACGACTATCTGTGTGTTCAGTGCTCCACCATCGTTTAGGCTGACGTGAGTAAGCGCACCAGCACAGGTCTGTTGACTTTTCCAGTATCCGTCTTTGGCAGCGAATCCACACAGAAGACACCGCCGTGGAGATTCTTATGGATGGCGAGGTGACCTATGATAGAAAGTCATATTTGGGGTAATCTGCATTCGTTCTCTACTGTAACATGCCGTTACGTTTTCAATAATTTGATGCGTTTCCGTTCATATATATTTTATATATTTGCCGCGTATTTGCTACATATTTCCTAATTAGTCTTTCGGAAACTATTGGAAAGGTCTTACGGAACGTTTCGGTAGGCGTCAAAGGGAAGCCGCATAAGTAAACACACTTCTTCAGTATTCTGATAATACGTGGCTTGGGCTAAGCAATACTCCTTGTTTCTTTTATCACGGCATTTCACAATGTAAATGGTGTCCTCTAGATTCATAAGTTGTTATGCGTAAAATATGATTGATACAACCCGATGTAATCAACGTAAGCTGCAGAAATGCATGTACTAAGATGTTCAAATGTGTCAAAATAATTACTGTGTTTAAAAAGGGTTCTCGTGATAACGTTAACAACTACCGCCCAATCTGCATTTCGCCATTTTTAGCAAAGTCATAGAAAAGGTTCTCTGCACTCGCTTAATGCAATATCTAAAAAAATTTATTCCTCTTTCTTCGCTCTAGTTTGGCTTTCGAAATGGTTGCTCAACAAAACAAGACAGGCATTGATCAATTTCACGGACACTATTAAAGAATTTATCGACAAATGTTTTCTTGTAGAAGCTACATTCAATGACCTAACAAAGGCATTTGACACACTAGTACATTCTATTCTTCTGGCTAAGGTGGAGCCTTTTGGATTACTGGCCCACCTCTAAATCTTATTAGCAGCGACTTGTCTAACAGGCCGCAAGCTGTATATCTTAATGGCCAATTCTCATCTACTAAAATAACTGTGGCATTCCCCAAGGCTCTACATTAGGCCCTTTGTTTCTCCTATTTGTAAATGACTTACCTAATACGCTTACTTCTTGTAACTGTTTGCTGTATGCTGATGACCCCACGATTTATTCACCACAAAAATCGCTCACCGCCCTTGAAGACGCACTTAACGCAGATCTTAACAATGTGCATTTATGATGTAGACATAATCAACTTCAAATTATTCCAAGTAAAACAACTTTTGTACTACTTCATAGCCCACAAACTGTGATTGCTTTATCCATAACGCTCTCATTGAATAATTATGTTATAGCGGCATCTGATAATGCTGAATTCCTGGCTGTTACCCCTGTAAAATATCTTAAGTACGACAGTCACATCAACTCGCTAATAAAAAAACGGCTTCGTTTGGTATCCGCATTATCATTAACACACGTGCATTTTTTCAACCTGATGTTCTCATCTGACATTATCATGCCTACATTAACAGCCACTTATCATATTGCTTGTCATCTTGGGGTAACATATATTCCATTCATCTCAAACCACTTCAACGTCTTAAACCAGACGATAAAATTAATGACCTTTAGCCGTTCCCATTATCTACTTATCTATCAACATCTTGGCATCTTGCCCGTTCAACAGTTGTTGTCTCATAGATTGCCGCTCATTACATACCGTCTAATTCATCGTGAAATATCACTAGACTGTATTTGTTTCCATATCATTGTCAACAACAACAATACCAGGTTTTTAGAGAGTAATAAACTTCTCTTATCTAAAATCTGATCTAACTATGGCAGGTTTACAGCACGCTCCTATAGTGTTTATCTTTGGAATCGTATACCTCTTCATGCTAAGTCATCTCGTTCGTTGCCATCCTTTAAATACAACATAAAAAACTCCTGTTAGACGATCCTTTTGTTCCTTAGTGTCATGTTTTTTTCATCACTTCATTCCTTTGTATCCCTTCTTATGTGCATCTTTCTTTTAGTATTGTGTAATACTGCTATGGTAAATCTGCAACTTCTCCATTTTACTATAAGTTTTTATGTTATAAATGGAATTTCTCGCACTCTTTAGCTTTTGCTGCTGTTAGTTACCATTCATGTACGCCACTAATGACAGGAGGTCACCCGTACAGTTTCTAACTTTGGGAGCTCTTCATGCTGTATGTGTTATGTAACCCCGTTTTTCGTACATGCTATAACTAATAAACTTGAACTTGAACTTGTTCTGACAGATATATTATCTAATTTTGCAAATATACCGTCACTTCTTGCAACAAACGTGAATTCTTGTTCTTATAAGTAAGATTTGGCAAATGAACGGGGATTGAGACCTATTCTGACTTTTTACAAGTGTATTAATTAAAGTATTGCTGTAGATTGTAAAAGGCAAACCAACGCATGCTAATTCCCGCCTAGAATAACTGAGTATAGTAGCCATCACAAAATAAATGCAATGCGCGCTTCGGGCATCGAAGGTGCATAATAGCGTTGGAAACACAGCGACGTTGCTTCCTTTGGTGGCAAGATTTACCATGAATCAGAACGTTGCGAAAACCCTTTGGAAACGACTGTTGCAAACGACCAACGAGACTCCCATTGCGGGAACACGGAATACAAGTCCAGTTGGTTAAGATTTCTACACGTGCTCCTTCAGAACATCATTAACGGCGCCGAGGGAGTGTTACAGCTTTAACCTACGAGGCGTGCTTTGGGCAAGCGAAAAACTTGTGCCTGCG